>OMLP01014072.1:7742-28671 GCA_900302685.1 Spondyliosoma cantharus
GCTGGCAGGAGGAAATCCCAGAGAAGAAATTAGGGAACAATACAGATCGTCGTAACACGGCTCTCTGTTCTGCTTGCGGGCCTCGGACAATCAACCTCCAGCACTCAGCGGCCTGCAAAGGCTCAGAGGCAGAGGTGAGAATACAGCAATAGAGACCGAAAGGGCTTTTTTGTTTCCTTAAACAAACAACTGAACAGACAGAGTGATGCCACTCTGCAGCCTCACAAAGACAGGAAATATAACAGCCAGTTGCAGTCGGATTCAGTGCTATAGAACAAATGATTAATCCAGGTCAAACACAGGAAGACATCGTGGATGATACGTGAATACAAAAGTGTTCATCCTCTCAGGCACAGTTATTATGTTGCACGTTTAAAATGTGTTCATGTAAATAAAATCAGCAAATGTGTTTCTTTAGGCTGTAAACACAACACTGACACTGTTATTGCTTTAGGTAAAGCCAAAGCTCGAGATTCATGTGCTCGCATTGTATGTTACTGTCGGACGTTCAGGCGCTCTGTATTCGTGCAGGTGCCTTGAGACAAAGGCAGTGATCCTGAGAAAATGGACACGTGGCTATGCTGTGGGTGCAACTGTTCCTGACAGCGGCGGATCAGAAACAGGTTGGAATTGTACCGAGTATATGCAGCTTTATAAAGTGGATATGACAAACTTTGTTGTTTGGTGCTGAGCAGGTCGTGTACCGGAGGTTTTGAGACGATGTTATTGGATATATTGGTATGAAAGTTGGTATCGACATTCATTGTCCCCAGAGGATGAACTGTAACAGCTTTGGTGATCACCTGACTTCACATCGAGCACAATCATCAGGTCAGTCCAGTTCTTTGGTTAATGACCAATTCCTGCAAAATGAATGACTTTCCCATCAGCCGCTAGAAACTAGGAGGTCGGATGACATTAACTTGCTGTTATTGACAATCGTAATTCTGTTACATTAAATCCAGATTTAGCTTGACATCTATTTGCAGATGTTGATTAAACTTCACATTTCGACCATATTTTACTGAGAATAGCAACACTGAGTTTCAAGTGAGAAATTTAAACGTGATGATGAGTCCTTATTTGTAGATCTTAGAGAATAAAAGGTGTCTTTGTAGCAAAAAAAGAAAAGAAGATCCATGATAAACTCTAATCAGAGGAGACGGGGTCGTATGCACATTCATCTTACAGCAGTAAGCGCGATGACTTATTTAATATTAATGTCTAAAACTGTTCCCATTAGGAAGTCCTGGAAGATTCTTGTTGGCAGCTTGTGGTCGATATAGTTCCATATTTATGACTTTTTATAAAAAAAATGACGTCGTCATGTAAAGTGTCACCTACCAGTGACTATGGAGAAAGATTTAAAACTAATCAATATCGTCTCTCTGTCAACCTGCACATGAACAAATTCTGAGGAATCATGAAACAAATGTGTGTCGCATTGATGTTGCAACCACATTTTAGCTGGTTGCTGCCAGACGAAATCAGCCCTGTGGCCCAGACGTTGTGGTTCCGTTCAGCATTTGAAATCACTGTTGTCTTTTCTGACGTGATGGGATATCATACCTCCTTCAAGCTGCACTAGCAAAAACTAAATCTAAACAATTTCAAGATGCTTTTGGCTGGAAGTGGGTTACAGAAAGTCGACCAAGTTGGGGCTCTATCTGCTCACAGCACTGCTGTGTATAGCCTCAAAAAAGCAGTAAGTGACATGTACACTCATTTTCTGCGTTTTGAGTGTTTTCACATGCTTCCACATACATGTACTCTAGCCATGTGATCATATATAAATCTAAAAACACTGGTTATAGCCACTTGCAGGTTTTCTGCGTCATGCCTGAGTGGGTGTGAGGCCTCTGGACCCAACAGGAACACGAGTATAATCACTGGTGAGCAGCAGCCTTTTGATTTACTGCCAACAAACCACACACAAGTTTACATCCTCTCTGAGTCAGATGTGTATTTAATGCTCTAAATTCTAATACACCGTAAACTGCCTCTCGGTAGCCCTTTTACTTTTTCCTGTTCTTATCGATTTAGTTTCTTTTATCACGTTAATGTTTATTGCATTCTGTATTACATTAGCAACAGCACTTTTAATGCCTTCAGTGTCTAATTTTACTGTGTTTATAGTTTGTTTTTTTATGCTTCCTTGCTGCAAGAACAGTTTCCTCTTGTGTGATAATAAAGACCTGGTGCTAACTGATTTGATCCAGGAAGGATTTGATTTGCTCGGGTTTCAGCGTGGAGTTTTGGCCTTATTACATGTCTAAATTTATCATTTCAGCGGATCTTCCTCCCGACAACGATAAAACTCTGGGTTGAATTAGAAATTAGCAGGGATTATCTCAAAATATCACCCATCAGCCACTGCTGCGCTGGAAGCGCTGGCACTGTTAGGGCCCTTCAAAGAGCCGTATATCTGTCAAACCCCAGTAAACATGCACATTCTTCATGGGAAAGTCTCCGTGTACAGGACCTGAGGGAGAGGCGGCGGAACCATTGGGACGTTTCATTTTAGCCAACAGAGCAAACAGTCAGAGGATTTCCTCAATCAGAGGCGAAAGAGTGTGCAGTGAACAACCTCGCTGACAGAAACATGGAGACCTACGCTAGCAGCTGGGCGTGCTAACAACCTCTGGGATTTGCTGTGGCGTGCAACACCCTCTAACTGCAGCACTCACAGCCAGAATCAAACACATACATGCACACATCACACGTGCACTCACTCACATTCACACCAACGATTAAGCCTTCAGAGAATCACAACTTGGATGAGCCCTACAAGCTTCAGCAGGTTTTGTCGCGGAAGTTAATAGGCACATTATTTCCTGATAACACGTAGTTTGTATAACTGTAAAATCTCCCTTGTGCTTGATTAAGAGGTTTTAACTAAATGCAGCACTGGAGTCCGCAGAGCAGAGCAGAACATCTGCAGTGACCAGCACATGAAAGATATTTCAGAAATGTCAAGTATCGTGCTCAGCTATTTATTCCTCATGCTGTGATTACCTCCTGTCATAAATCTAAAGCTGCACACAGCTGCGGTGGTGTCCAATAGGAAGTGGACAAAAAGAAAATCCTCATTTCCACTAAATATCGGTGGTGAAATCAGTAGATTTCTACGGCCCTGCGCTCGCTGTGCCAGCTGCTGCTGAATGAGGTATTGTTTAATGCAGATGGTGGAATCCAAAGACCTCACTCTTCCCTTTTCCATAAAGACAGCCAGCTATTAATAACCATATATCGACCTCCTTTGTCAACAAGAGCGACACATACAAATAATATGCTTGAAGTGAGACAATGGGGAGTTCCCTGCAATGAAAACAACAGGATGAGCTGCCCTTAAGTGTGCGTGTGTGTGTGTGTGCGCTTGATATGAGCTTCCAGTCGGCCTGCTTGAGAAACATCTCACTGTAACACCCGTTTTGGCGAGTCCAGGTCATTTGCAGGGTTGTAGAAAGTACCCAAAAGTCGTAGTTGAGTAAAAGTAAAAAATATCATTTGAACGGTGCGGAAATGGTGAAGAAACTTTAAACAGAGGAGAAAGTTCTTCACTGACTGATTTATTATGCATGAACAAACTGTAGTCGTTTTCATAACTGAACAAACTGACCTTAAAGGACAACGTAACTTGATACTGTCTCCCTTTGTTTATATGTGGCGGACCCTGCCACCTTTCTTGCTTCAAAGTGTTCTGGGGACCTTATTTTCCTCTGAGTTTGTCTAATTGTGCAAAAATGAATATTTGAGTTTACCTCATTCATTTTGCAAATATCCAAATTCTGAGTTTGAATTTCTTCTCGATAACTTCATAATTCCCCTTTTGAAATATGACTTACTTATGATTCTATAATTTGTCTTAATTTGATAGTTTTTTCATTGTATTGTGTATTATTATGTGTACAGTGTTCACACATGTGGTGAGAAAGGATAAGAAACTTTTATCTCATGTTCTCTTCATTCATTCCTGACACAACTATTTCTGTCACTTTTCATGTAAACGTGCATTTCAACAGTATGGATGTCTTCCAGGAGAGACAGTCTGAAAATGTGCACCATCATCCACTTATTGAAACAATATCGCATCCTGTCTGTCTCCGGACATCAAGTCAGATAAAACAATTATTTTCAAGCACAACTTGACAATTCCCTCTTACACAATGCATCACAGATGAGGGTTTGATCCAGAAACCAAAAGATAAAAATCAAATTCTGTAGAAGATGATCCCGGTGGTGGCAGAGGAGATTTAAACGAGGCAGTGCGTACTAAATAGTGAATAGACCAACCAAACCAAACATGCAGCTTAGTGATCAAGGCAGGTATAAAAAAAGAAATGGTGCCATAGTTATTTCCTTCCAATCTGACACACATTTATAGATCATCGTATCCTGTTTTTAATCCAAAATAGTCTGCCGGTTAAATCCTCAACTGTTGCATTATCATTGAACAAAAGCGAAAAGGAAGAATAAATGACAGAGGATTAAACAACAAACCCAAAAATATATCATAAAGAAATGGCAAATTTCACTGTTAACAAACAATGTAATGCTTGATAAACCATTTATCAAGGAATTTTAATACATTTGCAGCTGATATGTTTCTAATATTGTATTAAAGGTTAGTAAGTACATCGTAGCTCATCTATAAACATGATCTGGATGAACATTATAAGGTTGCGGCTGATGTTTATAACTACTTGATAGATGTTTTACGGAGCATTTCTTTGTTAACTAGAGTTCAATTACCTTTATCTCTATCATAAAGTGTTAGTGAATTCAATATGAAAAGGTTATGACTCATGTCAAGTCTAGACATTTCTTACAGATAAAATCATCTCCACGTCAAAATAAGGTTTTTATAAATGCATACTTTAAAGGGATGGTTCGGGTTTTTTGAAGTGGGGTCATATAAAGTACATATCTATAGTCGGTCTGTTCTCTACCGTAATTGCAGATCAGCGCAGCCTCAGTTTGGAGAAGCAGAGAGCCTCTCCAGCCCAGACGCTCAGCTTTGTACTGCAGTGAACGGAGTCCAGATGCAAAGCGAATTTTAGCCACCTAAAACAAGCCCCACCTAAAAAAATCTATATCATTTCAAGTGTACGTTGTGTAGAGAAAATTCACACCGCTTTGCATCGCCGTCAGACCGCCCTTTCTTTTGGCACTACATTTTCCCAACCGTAGAACCTCCGTATCCCTACGCATTAGTGCAACAGGTGACCTGCGAGTGGGGAGAGGTTTATGCACGCAACTCTGTTTACTTTTGATAAAAAATTAAACTTAACAATTTCAGACACAGACCGTAGAACCTCCATATCCCTACACATTAGCGCAACTGCGTAGGGAAAGAAAGAAAGAAAGAAAGAAAGAAAGAAAGAAAGAAAGAAAGGGCGGTCTGACGGCGATGTAAAGCGGCGTTCTCTATACAACGTACACTTGAACTGATTTTTTTAGGCCTCTGTTCACTGCAGTACAAAGCTGAGCATCTGGGCTGGAGCAGCTCTCTACTTCTCCAAACTGAGGCTGTGCTGATCGGCAATTAAGGTAGAGAACAGACCGACTATAGATATGTACTTTATATGACCCCACTTCAAAAAACCCGAACTATCCCTTTAATCTTTGAAGTTGATCATAAGTCTGTTTTATAAATGAGGCCCCTGAGCTGAACTGAGCTGCAATTGTTGACACTGTGACCCAAAACTGAAATGTTTTAATTTCCTATAAGCTACAGTGACACAGGCCACCACATGGCGGCACTCATTGTCTCCCAATTATACCCTCGGCTCTGACAGGAACTGGCTCGATTTCGACTGAAGTGAGAAGATTAACACACTCATTCCAACCAGCTCGGGTGAAGGGTGAGGAGTAAAAGATGTCCCCGGGGGTTTTGTTCATTAAGGTAAGTTAAGTCTGATTTGAACTATAATCATGAAATTCTTTATTCTTTATGTTTATATTTTGATAGTAAATTCAACCACTGTGCTGTATGAACAGTTTGCGAGCATGTGGTTCAGTGTGTTGATGCTGTGTTCACTAATAGGAAACATTTAAGCTCTCTGGATGCTGTGTTTGATTATCTCAGCTGCTGTTGGTGCATTACACAACCCAGAGTCCAGATGTAACTGCAAAGTGCAACGACGACGTCCCGCTGATGTGTCCAGGTGTTGATCTCGACAGCATGAATTTCCACTCAGTCACATGGTACAAGGTCAGATAAACATTTCAGGCTTTCAGGCACAAATGTTGCTTTAACTTGAGATTGGTTAAAAAGTCTGTTTTCGTCTCGTCCGTCAGTGACTTTCATAAGAGTTGCCTTCTGGTTCTTACTTTCAGCAGCTCAGCAAACCAAAAAGACAAGGCATTATCAGGAGGGATAAGGGTGATAAGGTCACACAGTACTACAACTTCACTCGGGAGGTCAAATTTGGAGAGAAGTACAGTCTGTTTCTCCAGAGTGTGAAGGCTGAAGACACGGGCGCCTACGAGTGTTACATCAGTGCAAACGTAGGGAGTCAAAATCTGAACCTCCAAGTCAACCTGACCGTTGATGGTAAGCTTTAAGTTTCATTCACACCTGACTCAGTTAGAGCATCTGAATGGATAATATACTGGATAATACTGACATTTTTTTTTTCATATATCAAATCTTTAAATCTTGGATTTCTAATGCAGTGACGAGATGTTTGTGAAAGCTGCAAATTGAACAAATTTTCTTCATAATCGGCGGTTAAAGATTTGCAGTATAAGGTGCATGTAGGTCTACAAAGTAAATTATTGTTAGTATGTCATCAAATCTCATAGCCTTAAAGGGGCACTATGTAGCTCTGGAGAAGAAATTCAAACTCAGAGTTTTAAAATTTACAATATCGATGAGGTGATAAAAGAAACTCAGAAATAGTTATTTCTTCCATAACTGACTAAACAAGCCCTTCTCAGAGGAATAGAAGGTTTGAAGCTAGAGAGGTGGCAGGGTCCACCATATGTAAACAAACTAAAACAGTATGAAATTGTGTTGTCCTTTAAGGTCGCTTAGTTTATTTAGGCCCCGTACAGACGAAAACGCACATTTATTGCATCATTTTGGCCGACCGTCCACAAGGATCCTGGAAACGCACTTTTTTGAAAATGGGTCTCAGGGTGGAAAAAGCCGAAAACGCAGCCCTCCCGTTCTCTTGTGGACGGCGAATCCACATACTTTCCGAAACGATGAGGCCATTGCCCCACCCCTCGACCTCTAGCCTTCGACCTCCGAACCCTGCGACGTCTCATAACAACTTACTCGCCTTGTAGTCGAGTGTGTCTTAAAAAATACGTTACAAATGCTCAAAAATTGCGTTCGTTGGTTACAGTTCGAAGATGCACCGATATTGAGAACTTTATCAACATATAAACAGTATTTATCCAATAGTTTGACAGGCACTACATGAATGTTTTAGATTTGTGTAAAAAACAAAAGAGGGTTCAACTGAGTTTCAACTGAATATATTTGCTTTAACCTAATTTTCACTCATAGTCACAGAATGTGCACCGCCACATAAAAGAGCAGGAAACATACTTGAGTCCTTCCCCTCCAACACAAACAGTATTTTCCATTCCACTGCATTTTGCACACATAATATGCATATTGTACCATATTCAAATGACCAACGGACAATTGCTACCTGTTTTATCTTAGTTTTAGCTTTATGGAATTATCGGTTTCACATTTTGCAGAAATCATTTTAAAGGGATTTACGGTATTTTTTTTAAAGATAACTGTCAAAGTTTTCTCTAAATGTCTCTAAATCATTTCCTTCAAATTGCCCCAGTTCACAAATAATCTGCCCCCTCAAGCGGTTGACAGTTTGTGCACTAGCTAACATTGCTAACACAAGACACTAAACATTCACAGAATGCTAAAACCAGCTAGCGCTAACGTTGTTAATGCTACCTAGCTAGAGTTAGGGCTGTGCTGGGGACATAATGTCAGAATCAGCCATTCTTACTTTTTTGTTTTTCAAAAAAATGTTAACTAAAAAGACTCCTGATGCTGATGAAGCACAGATACCAGTTGATGCCAACAACATTATACTATTGGCTGGTAAAAAAAAAGAAGCAGCTGGAACTAGCTGTCAGAATTGTTACACAAATTTATTTTGAGGATCTTCATTTTTTAACACAAAGGTCCATCTCTGTTGGAATAATTTCTGTAATATTGTCAGACATTAAGTCAACAACAACCTCAGCCTGTCAGTGGTGAAATCAAACACTTTTAGCGGCCATGAGTTTGACAGTCACAGTTGCCCCAAAGGATTATATAGCAGCCGTGTTGCAGCTACCAGTTGAGGTGATCCGCTGGACCCATTCCAAACGTTTGGTAAGAATTAATCATTTAACACCAAAGCATGTCAATACAGGGCCCAGGTTTAAAAGTACCGGAGTCCCCCTTTTATCATGAGTGAAACCACGCTGTGAAAGGTGTCTAGACACTGTCACCATCTTGTCTATTTTTGTCTTACATACAGAATGTGTGACGCTGGCTGAACCGACAACATCGACTAATCTGTCGAGCACGACTCCATCCAACTCACTCTGTAACGAACAAGCCCAGGACCTGCCAGTCATGTGGAGCATCGGAGGCTATGTAGCAGTGGGCATCACCAAAATCATTTTATCTCTAATCAGCATTTGGGTAAATAAACTCCATCAAACATTGTATGAATATGTCACAGGTTATGACACAAACACGACGTTAAGTCAGTTAATTTATTAAGCACATGACTAGACTGGTTTATAGATGGATAATTAAACAGAAAATAAATCTATTAATAGTAATAATATGTATTTATATAGCACCTTTAAAAACAGTGTTTACAAAGTCCTGCAAAAGGCAGGAAACTCACAAAGACAATAATTACAGAGTAAACACTCAACAGTCAAGTCAAACGCAAGGAAGTCTAGTTTAAGGTGAGTTGAAACAAGAAGGCAGAACATAAAATGTGAACACACAAAAAGGGATAAGAAAAATTCAGTCATTGTCTTCTCTTCTCCTAAACAACTGAAAAAGATAGGGACAGCAGCTGTTTTCAAATAAGTTTGGTATCTCGAGGCTTCCAACATCTTATTGTCCAGATCTGCTTTAGTTGGTCAGGAGAATGCTGCAACGCTGTTTTGCTGTGAAGCTCAAGAAATGTTTGTGGACTACGAAACTTGCTTAAAAACTTAAATACGTATTAATTAATCTTAATATTAAGTCAGTATTTGACTTGAGTTAAAAACAACAGCAGCCGCAGCAGCAGCAATGTCGTGTTTTGGGAGCCAGAGTGTTAATTTGACACTGAAAACCTTGGACTTTCCCTAGTTTGAAGGGGAAATACAGCTGCATAGGCTATTTTTATACAATTTTTGAGAGCCTTGAGGGACACCACAAGAGACAGATGTGAAGGGAACAAAAAGTTTTCAATCCTAACAACTGAAAGAGGAAACCACATTTGTATGATCAACAGGGTTTCTCTCATGTATAGTTGTTGGAACTGCTCACTTGTGGAAGTGAATACCTTGATCACATTCTCAAACAGAGCAGGGCAATTTTGGTGCAATTTTCAAATCAAAATATGTTGATAAAATACTATTATTACAATACATATGTTAGAAACCATCATGACACAATGATTTTCAGAATCAAATAAATTAAGAATTAGTTACTTTAGTACTAACTTACTTACTTTAGTTATTTGTTACTTCTGTTTGTGTTTTTATGTATTGTTAGAGTTTGCTCAGAGCCGGCCCAAGGCTTTATGGGGCCCTAAGCAGAATTTAATTTGGGACCTCCCTGCTAAACGCACCACCTCAGCACGCCAATATTACCTATATATATCAATGCTCCATCGTCTTTCCATTGTACATCCAACACAACCATTATCATGGCTTACTAGTGAGCTGGAAAGTAACAAATCAATGCATTCACTGTAAACAAGTTATTATTAACTATTTTAATATGAAATGTGCTAAAGTGCAGAACATACAACTACAAATAAATTGTTTCTTACATACAAATGATTAATTTAAAGTTTGTAAAATGCAACTTTAAAAAAAGTAATATACAACAATTATGAAATAAATTAGATAGAAACTTGAATAATTACATGAAATGAACTGGGTGAAATGGAACTTTTGCGGAAATGATTACACCAGTAGTATGGACATTAAATGATAACAAAACATGTCGCCACTTATATAACAAATCACCACACAAAATATATTTCTCAAGTGCTCAAAACAAGAAAATGGAAAAAATGAGTCTGTACCTGCACCACCTCAACTTACAGACAACTTTGAAACCTCAAAAATACAGAGGCGGAAGAGGAGGATTTGAAACCAGGTGTGGGTCTATGAGTTCCTGATTAAACTATAAGATATTTGAGTTTCAGATACTGTTTATTTCCTGCATTCTAACGACTTTTAAAGATAACATCAGCAAAATAATGAGTGCACCATTCATTAGAAGTGCCTCATTCATTAATGTTTTTCCCCATTTCGCAAGTCTGTGCACATCACTGCTGTATGTTTGTCGGCCTTACCACAGTGAATGGCGTCAGTGTGACCCCTGTGATTGACGGAAAATCAAATCTGCATATTTGACTAAATGTACGCCTCTTTCCGATAAAACTTTCCATGAGAAACTGTTTGTTTGACTTTCTCACACTGATGACGAAGAGGCGCTACAGCACAACAGATTATCCACTGTACAGTACCAGAAACATTTATGATATCTAAAGAGGGAAAAAAGGGGTGAAAATTTGTCATAAATATGGAGAAATAAAGGAGAATTGTGACCCTGGGTGGAAATCAGAGGAGGGCAATGAAAAATGGGATCTCCTGGGTAAATCAATAGGGTGAGCGATTATGCTTACAGGCTGAGAATGACTCAGATTGGTTTTATGTTCCTACAGTTCTTCTGCCATTTTTATAGTTCCATACAGAAAAGAGTAACAATTTACCCTCCATTGTGTGGTTCATGTGGCTAATGTCGTTATGTTGATCACCATTATGTTACAAATAATCTCACACCTACAAAAAATGAACCAAATCTATTTTATTTTTCATTTGAAATGTTCAGATTCTAAAATGTTTGATATATGTGAAACATTAAAAACTAGAACAAAAACAACAGAGGTCAATAACTGAATAACTTCATCGATGCAATGCAAGTGGGAAAAGGTTTCCTGTAGGTGTCGTTGAAATTCATCCATTGTTTTTTTTAAAGGGAGAAGGGTTTGCGATGATTTCTCTGGGATAAAGTGGCTGCATTTACTGATTTTCCCGCTCTCCTTGAAGGGACCTTGAGGTGGCGACAGTGCGCTTCAAAGTGCCTTTATGGGAGTTTTAAAGAGGCTCATCATAGTTAGGACGCTGCACCTCTGGTCAAACTCGCCTCGCTTTAATGGTGAACACACCATCAAACAACAACCATTGCTGATGAAAATCTATCTGAGGTGACGCAGGCTCAAATGTTTGCAGACGACACTCTGTTTTAAAGTTTGCTTTACTTTAAATTTAGTCTCGTTTGCTGGCTTCCCTTTTTACGGAGGGAGCGACAAGCAACAAATGAAATCTACCATTACCTCAAATAAACATTTGGGATAGTGTAAGTACACGACACATCAAGATATATAAGAAATATCTGGTTGTTTTCAGATATCTTAATGCAGAAATTTTACACATTATAGCTTTAATTCATCTATACAATATATTCAGGTGTTTCTGATGTCGCCCACCCACACATAAAGAGGAAGAAGATACACCTCTCATTATAATGTAATAACACCACTAAACGGTGATAATAAAGGTAAATCAATACCTGACAGTGTCAACAAAACATCATTATCTTTATGACTGATTTAATAAAATTGTGTACATAATTAAGTAGCCAGCGATTGAACTTTCTGTTATTGATGTAATGATGCGTCTGAGGTGTTAAAATGTTGCATTCTGTAGATGAGAGCTGTTGTTCGTCTCAGTGTGGCAATCTAACACTTGATTGTGTACACGTAGACAGACAGACTGTAGGCGAGCATCTCTGAGTCCTCATTTCCTCTCACAGCACATCTCAGCCTGAGTCATTATTTTTATGTTTCCCTTTTACAGACACAGCAGGTGGGCTTCTTCTGCAATTGAATAATTCACTAACTGTATCTGTTCTCTGGCGTTTTGTCTGTTTTTCTGTTCATTCAGGTTATTCGAGCCATTCATAACAGGTCTGAAAGAAGGCCGCGGCAGTGGGGAAGGTGACTGTGAAGCAGATCGTGTACCACGCACACAAATCCTCTAAATTTGCAAATACAATTCATCTTGCTTTTGCTTTTTTTAAATTTTATTTAAGGGACTTTTCTTGTTTTCATTGATATTTCTGTATCATTTCCTCTGTTTTTTAAAAATGTGTCACTGTGCTGAACCAAACAGTTTGTTGCCTGTTTTCTGAGCATTAAAGAGGTCAACCCAACCAGAAAACAGAAGCAAACACAAGAGGAAGCTTTTTTTAAAAGGAAGGAAAACCACCGTACTGTGTATCACTATAGTTGAATTGTTATTCGTACTGTGTTAACTTCTGATGTACAAACATTTACCAACGAAGTTTAAAATAAAAAAAAATCTGCAATTTTAAATCAACAATTTAAATGATTTTACTGTTTGTGCTGTAGATTAATGCAAAATGATATATTAACATGACAATACTCTACAACTCTGCCTGTGGTTTTCACCCCTCACCACACTCATCAGGTGTTTCATGGTAAGTAAGTGTTCAACGAAAACGATACTGCCTGTTGTCACCACAGACAGCATAAACCTTGTGTCAACTAACTTATCTGATATATATTGTGTTGTCATTAAAATATCAAGGCTCGTAATCAGTTTCAGACCTTTTGTTTGGTCTGAGGTGAGTGTGGTGGTTTGACTGCCTCTGTTGGGGGATGTCAAAGAAATCCAGCCGCTTTGTTGTACAGACAGCTAAAGTTACACCCGTCAGTTATCATAGAGGAGTGAACCTCCACCACTGAGGTCTCTTAAAAAGAGAAATGTAGGAAATGTAATAAATGAAAATATTGAATTGAGATCATACAGGAGGTCTGGCTGAGAGCAGCTCAGCAGGTGCAGCGTGGAGAACAATGAGCACAGATCACCACCTGCTGGTACGTCCTGAGACAACACCACGGACAAAGAGTCCAAATCCACTCATCAAGATTTATTCTATTAAATGGAAATGTTTTGAAACAGGGTTTTACAGCTTTTACAGATATTTTTGAATGAATTGAACGCAGATGTACGTAGAATATATGTTTACAACTTAACTAAAATGATCGATGAATAGACTTTAATCAGATTTTAATTTGATATTCTTTATACCCTACATATTCAATTTCAACATTAGAGAAACACGAATCATTGAAAATAGAAAATCTGCATATATCCATTGATTTAACAGCCTTGTTTTGTCTGCTGCGTTTAAAGCTCTGAGAAGCCTGACCCCAGACATACTGGCGACTGATGTATTGGTTGGCTGATATTGGCTTATCACATATACATCAGAATCGGCGTCTATGTTGTCGATATCAGCATATATGATTAACAGCTCCCGTTAGCATGGTCACTATCTTTAAAGCGTTGATTCCTATTAGGGGCTGGAGGGATGAAATGAGAATGCTACTTTATAAACCAGCCAATAAGAAATCAACAAACAAATAATAAAGTTATATAGGGGTAAACTGCGCTACCAGAGGGGTAGGTGTTGAGTCACGCATCATAACGGGATCGTCATAAAATATGTAGTTAATTTACGGGCAAAGCCAATATAAAACTGTTTGCCCACTAAAATTACCTCTGCACAGCAACCTCAGGTGACTTAAACCACGTCGGAAACACACATCACCCATCAGTTTACCCCAATTCAATCACATTTCATATCAAAAATGTGGCCTACGAAATCAAGCAGCTGCTCCCTCAGGTGTGTCTCACTGCAGGTAGAGGTGCCCAGGTAAGACCCACACCCTGTTTTATAAACTCTTTATAATCATTAACCTACTTAAGTGATTTTTCTTGTGTTTTGCCTATTTGCATGTGTTTTTCTTCAGTTTCAGTTTGACATCTCAGGGATACCGTAGAAGTCAAAGGTGCCAAAAAAAAAAAAAAAAAGAAAAGAAAAAAGAAAACTTTGGAGATTTTAAGATGCTTCAGTCGTCTTGTCTCTGGTGAGAGGTCAGTTGTTGGGAAACCTGAGAGACGGACGCCACCTCTCATCACCCTGCGAGGAGTTAAACTGTGTCAGAAGCTGTAGTTAATCTTCTCCCTGAGAGGCCACAGGCTTCAAAGTGCATACTGACCAGTTCCTCTCAGCCAGTCTGGAGCCCCTTTCTCTCTAAACGGAGCAAAACCTCAAGTCTGGAGATGAAAATATCTGTTGTGTCCAAGAAGCTGTTGTCCGTCTACAAACAGCTGGTCCTCCTGCTCGTCCCTCTGCTGCTCCTACCTTTGCTGTTTACTCTGCCGGAGAAGGTGAGTGATTCGCCCTGTATGTCTTCACGTATGCTTTTTTTTTCCATGAATAATGCATTCAATGAGTCATCAACCCTGATTGATCACACAGCTCTGTGGGCAGCCTTTTCTATGAATATGTGTGAAAAGAGTCTAAAATCAGAGAATTCTCACTTTGTTCAGTAATGGAAGAAATAGTTTTAACATTTTCATCAGCATTATTTGAAATCTCACAGCAAGAGTGACTAAACAAATACAATCGAAAAAGTAATCACTTTGTTGATCAGCATTCAGAAAATTTAGCCAACGTTCATGTACAAATGGAGAGAAAATGAGTATTGAATTTGCTTTTTGTCTTCATATATCAATGTAATCTGAATACTTTTGAGTTTTGCACTTTGGTTGGGCAGAAAAAAAATGACTTTAAGAAGTCAGTTTGGGATCTAATGATCTGTGATGGGTATAATTCATAAGCTAAACTATGTTTTAACTGATCTAAAAAAAAAAAAATGTCTAAAGTATTTCCATTTTCTGCTACCTTATGCTTCCACTCCACTACATCTTGGAGGTCAATCCATACTTTATGACTTTGCTACTTCACATTTATTTTTAACTCTTTAGTTACAAGTTACTTTGCAGATTACAAGCTGTATCGGAGACAAAATAGCTTATTTTTTATTTTATCAGCAATCAAACAAAGAATTGCCATCAGGGTTGTGACAAAATCTGATTTTCACCAGACGATCATCGTCTACAAAATATTCACGATAACGATATTATCACGATCTTTGCGAACTTTGTTTATTGTGTGTTTTGTCTTTTTTTCGGATGAATAACATTGTTTTAGGAGAGTAGGGGGGTGGAGAGAGAGTCAATGTAATCATAAATCTGTCGTTTGGACATGAATTTGCACAGCAGTAGTAAATCAATGATTAGCAGCCACACACTACCTAGCTAACAGTAAACTGTTGCTGCAGCTTTTTCTTTTTTTTATGTTGTATGGTAGTTAGCAGCCGGTGTTACCGTAAGCTGCATTACCACAAAGCGAGAACAGAAAGAAACAGTAACTACTTAAGTTACATGATATTACTATATGTCTATTAGTAACACAATATCAATATTTCATTTTCATAATACAGCGACACCCTTTATTATGATTCACTTGCTGAGTATTGGATCTGATCATTTGTCGACCCACAGTATGTGCGCACGTGTCTACTTTTACTTCTGATACTGAAGTACATTTAACACTGGAGACTGAACTGCAGTGTGAGGGACTTTAACACGATATCTTTACTTACCTTATGACTGTTGGGTACTCTGTTGGTAGATTAATCGTCAGCCTAAACAGTCTAAATCTAAAGATTAGTTGTGTTATATAATATCAAATTTCATGTTTATGTTAAGCCAGCTAATGTTCCCAAAAACATACTGTGGAATCAATCACCTACTGTGAAACACAATTATGTAGTAAAAGGATGAGTTAAAAGTCATCATCTACTCACCCTCATGTTGATAGAAATGTTTTGTGAAGTACAAAACTTCACCCCGACTTTCCATCAGCATGACCAGATAATGACTGATTTTTATTCTAGACTGAATTTATCCTTTAATTTGCTTTTTTTTTCCTGTCACATCTTTTACTTGTTTTCCAAGTTAACTGGCTTTTAATAACCTTGTGTTGCTTATCTTTTAGGAGGGAAAATGTCTTTATGTGGTGTTGCTGATGGCTATGTTTTGGTGCACAGAGGCCCTTCCTCTGGCCGTCACTGCGATGCTTCCGGTCTGCCTCTTCCCAACACTTGGAATTCTTCCATCCAAGAAATTATGCCCTCAGTACTTCCTCGAAACCAATTTTCTCTTCCTCAGCGGTCTTTTGATGGCCTCGTCCATCGAGGAGTGGGGCCTGCATCGCAGAATTGCCCTGAAGGTCCTCACCATTGTCGGAGTAAAACCTGCGTGGTGAGACAACTTTACAGAAAATGTTGTCCTTGTTTTAAACAATGTGTTTCTGAGTAACGTGTTGTTGCCCAAACACCAGTAGCCAAATCCTGATATGTCTTAATAATCATGTGCAAAAACTATTAAAAACTCAAAAAAATTATTTTTATAACGATGTACTTAGGGAACCCCAGCTTATTTTGAGTCAGTCTCAAATAGTCCCAAACATTGCATTCAGGTGTGCGTGAAAAACTCTGAAATCTACTCCGCTTTGTATGTCGAAAGGGACGTCATGGTGCATTCAAGTGCTCCTCATAAACTCAGATATCTCTACTCACTTCAATGACCATGAATGTTTATTGAAGTAGGAAAGTTCTGATTTTTTTTCAGATCTTTCCTGACTTGAGTAGGAATGTAAAGTTGGAAAGTGCCGAGAAACAGGTTGCAGGTTTGACAAGAAAAGACAGAATGTTACGCGAGAGTGCTCCTTATTCCAAGAACATCTGCAAAGTCAGCGGCCATACTTATGGTTGATGTTACTAATTAAGATTGTGGATTTACTTATTTTCCTAGGCTCATACTGGGGATGATGTTGACCTCGTCCTTCCTGTCCATGTGGCTCAGCAACACCGCCACGACAGCCATGATGCTGCCTATTGCTAACGCCATCCTGGAGAGTCTCTTCGGAGACCTGGAGACCCTGAAGCAGAAGTGCAAGTCGACGGACGATCCTGAGGGTGATATAATAAATGGTAGGTCGTGTGCAATTACAGTGTAACCAATCTATACTACCCTCGTTGAGGTAGAACGTTTTACATGTTTCAGCTCATTGTTTTAATTTTACTGCAATTTTTAAGTTCTTTTCAACCTTGTGGGCAGCACCTGTCCAGCACCACACAGACGGACAAAGTTAGCGTCACTATGGTGAATATAGTGGAGCATTTAGCTGCGAAAGAACTGTAATCCATATTAGACTTCCATTCACCGGTCGGCCTGAAAAATGACCGAACCCTGATCGTTACCTAAACCTGACCAAGTCGTTTTGATGCCTTTACCTGATTAAGTAGTTTTGTGACAACACCAACCTGCGACAGTCACCTGAAATGTTTCTAAGCAAGTTTAATTTTATTTGTCTAGCTGCATTTTATTGTTTCTATTGGACCATGGAATGAGAGCGTGTTCTCTGCAGGGCAAAACGTGACACTGACACGGGGGAACAATGGGTCTATTACACAGTTTGGTGTCTCGCCGTGATGCCAAATGCTATATTGATTTAATCTGTTCTTCATGCGCTTGTAATTTGTAACCTAAGTTGTGAACTTTGCCCAATTTTTCCTTGTATACAAAGTTAGTCAATATTCAAGTAGTAAGTGATTAATGTCAGACTGCATGTGGCGGACATATAGTCCTGTCCAGAGCAACACAGAAGTGCTGATCAGACTCGTTTTCATGTAAACATGACACAAACTCTTTAATTCACTTTCTTTCAGGTCAGTCTGTAAAGCTGCATTCACTGCCCTCTGTGCCCTCGGAGAAACGGATGCTGGCAATAGAGGGGTAAGAAAAACACTGAGGTCGCAATCCTTTACATCCTTCACAACTCAAATAGTGATTGTGTGATGAGGTTTAAAGGATGTTCAACTTCTGATTGTTCACTCAGTGTGACGAGAAGATCAACACCAGTCTCATGTTTGTACAATGAATGCAGCTAAAGCCAGGAAGCCGTTAGCTCAGCCTGAAGGCTGGAAACAGCTCAGAGCAGCTTGGCTCTGTCTGAAGGTAACACAATCTAGGAAGTTACAGCAAAGAACCTCCTGTTGAACTAAAACTTCCAATTTTTAAACTTATATTTAAATTTAACTGATGAGATATACAGAAACATGTGACCTTTGTTGGTAGGCAGATTTCATTATCTTTGGACAGAGCCAGGCTAGTTGTTTCCCCCCGTTTTCTGTCTTTGTGCTAAGCTAAGCTAACTGCCTGCCATGAGTTTTGTATCCATCCTATGGAGGAAAGTACAAATACTGTACATATGTAGCTTCCATGTATTTGTACTTTATAGGCTACTGATTTTTTTGACAACTGTTTAATTTTACTCCTGACATTTAAACACAAACACATCTGTGCTTTCTACTCTCTCTCTTCGTGGTGCGTTTACAAACAGCCCTACCTATAATTTCCCAGCTTTAAGATTGATAGTCTTTGATTTTGATAATTAATTAATATGACGTGAGGTTCAGTTAGCTTTGCACAGAAACAGCCAGTAGGAATCAGAGGGATTACTTTTCCCTAGTACATTTTAGAGCCTGTACATGAGGAAAGAGTGTATGTTGTATAAAAAGGGGTATTTCGCAAAATGTGTCATTGTGGTTAAGGGCCCTGACCTGACACACTAGACCGTCAGCCAATGTCAGAGCCATCAGTAAGCGCCTCTGCCGCTGGTTTTCTTAGTGTGTCCTGCAGCGTTGGCACTAGTTCGCTTTAATCTGCATTGAGCGAGTAGAATCGGTGAGAGCCATCACTCTGATGGAGACCTGAGACTTGCTACTTCTCATGCATGCACAGAATGGACGAGCTATTTGGTCGTCAGCTGTAGTCTTTGTGGTGTGTTCAAGTGCAGCTCGTTGGCTTGTTTGCTGAAGTGACGTAAAGCGGCGCAGGTAGCTCTTGATGTTGGTTTGGTGTGTCTGGGCCAGGACGTGTGCCGAGTTCATGTATCTACCGTTCACTTTAAATAATTACGTTTCTTAAAATCTCAACAGGACGGATAAGATGGAGCAAAGTGACATGATGACATCTGAGGAGATCCGGGTGGAGTCCCAGTATCAGCTGAAGGTGTGGAAAGGATTCTTGATCTGTATCCCGTATGCAGCCAGTATCGGAGGCACCGCCACGCTGACAGGTACCGCGCCCAACCTCATCCTGATTGGACAGCTGAAGAGGTAACTTTTCATTTGTGCAGTGAAAACTTTTCTTTATTAAAACAATCAATTAGATAACAATGTCTTTGCTTCACAGCCATTTTCCAGACTGTGACCTTATCAATTTTGGGTCTTGGTTTGCGTTCGCTTTCCCGCTCATGCTTATCTTCCTGTTCTTTGGATGGATTTGGATCTCATATCTCTACGGGGGATTGAATACACGGTAATACAGTGACAGATTAAGATTTTTAAAATGATATTTGTACTGATGTCTTTACCATTTCCAGCTGCATCACCCTTCAGACAATAAAGGGCAAAAGTCTTGATGGTTTAATTTTCATATGGGGGGGCAACAACTGTTCAATCAGAATTACTGTTGGTGTTTCTCTCTGTAAATATGGAGTAATATTCTTCTACCATTTCCTCTTCTAAACATATATCTTTATCTCATGCAGATTGTGCTTCAAGAAAAGTGACCACAGAGCTGAGGCAGAAGCCAGAGCAAGGGCTCTAATAGAGGACGATTACAGAAAACTAGGCCCCATAAAGTGAGGACTCTGCAAACCTCACGCAGTGCAGGGTGAATAAGGGCATTTTAATCACAGAACTTACTGACTTCTACTTTCCATGCTCAATTTCAGTTTTGCAGAGGGAGCGATCTCTTTCTTTTTTGCACTCTTTGCCATTCTCCTGTTCACACGCGATCCCAAATTCTTCTCTGGCTGGTCTGTGTTATTTAAAAAAGGGTAAGAAAGGGCACACTTGGTGAAAACATGAAGTAGTTAGAACACCGCTTCCTGTCAAAGATTCCAAATATTGAGACGCCTGTCTATTACCTATCTCTGTTAATCATTTTCCCCTCCTGTCATTCTACAGGTACGTCTCAGACGCTGTCACTGGTGTGATCATTGTGTCCATATTGTTCTTCTTCCCCTCGCAGAAACCTTCTCTGAGCTGGTGGTTTGACCCTAAAGGTCAGTGAGCTAACATTACTACTTAATCTACAAGACACAAGACTCAGATTTGTATCTAATCTAATCTATTATTTGAACGGCTGTCATGATATTAATTAAATCAGGGAATGAATAAACACGTTTGATTAGATTGTGTTAGAAGTGCATCATCTGTCAGGGAGCGATGAAGTGGACGTTTGCAGCTTGTGAGGGTCCATCAGGACAGAAGTCAGTAGTTAATGAAAGATTCAAAGACATTGAGTCTGTCTCTTTCACACGGCTATTGCAGAAAGCTGAAAATATGCTGAGGAATGTTAATAATGTAGATTATAGAGTCTGAGAAAATTTCCTGTCTAGAGCTGAAACTACAGTTTCTCTGTTTCTGTGATTAGAATAATCTCCCAAGACTATGTTGTCACACTTTGGACTTTTTGTATTTTGTGTGTGTGCGTGTGTGTGTGTGTGTGTGTGTGTGTGTGTGTGTGTGTGTGTGTGCACGAGTGTGTGGCAGTGGCTTTGTAACGTGTGCTTCCGGTGCAGGATAGCCCATTCATCATTTTCACATGGTGGGTTTACTTTGCCAGTGATAGAGACAGGGGT
>OMLP01014073.1:25224-37005 GCA_900302685.1 Spondyliosoma cantharus
ATTGTTTAAAAAAAAAAAAAAAAAAAGAAACAGAACACAGAATGTAAAAAACGTGTTGCGGTCATGTCTCCAGTTCTTAATTATGATGCAGCCATGATTCACTTCTGTCAACACATCATTTTTCCATGGGCTCAAAATGTCAACATTTATCAACAGCATGATGAATAGAAATACTGTAGTAAAAAAGCTAAAAATCATCACTGTAAACAAAGACCCTGCCAAAGATCTGTGGCGTGTACAGACTTTGACAGGAGCTGTCAGCAGATGAATACAAAAGCAGAGAAATCCCCTGTTGGCTTGATTTGCTGAGATTTCACCTCCTAACTGGGTCATTCATGGTTCAAATGCAGTGGACTACATTTTCCTTACAATCCCTTCAGTCTCCCTGACACTCCTCAGTAAGCAAAAGCTCTCACAGTGTGGATCCAGAAAAAAAAATAAAAAATTCATTGAATATTGTGATGGCATTTGTCTTACAATCCAGCCTTGGAAGAAAGCCTTTCTCAAAAGTATGGCGTGTGATTGTTTAGGATGATCATTAAAAACCTAAAATGAATTCAATCTTACACAATAAACCCTACAATATTGCAGGTAAAACATTGGGAGTCCATGAGTTGAGCGGTCACAGTTCGCTATGACATGTCTGTATGAGAGCAGGACACAGAGACCAAATATTGCGTAGATTTTTATATAGCAGAAACAAAATGGAAAAATTAAAACAACAAAAGAAAAGGCCATTGATGAGTGTTATGGCAATGGACACATCTAAGTTATGATGATAGCACTACCTGTGCTGCCACTGAACAAAGCTTTCATTTATTTTGTGTCTGTGCTCATACAGTAACCAATGCTTAACTCAATGAAATGACACAGTTTTCAACTTCTAATTTTGTAAAACATACTGAATGAGAGATCGTACAGAGTTATAGATGCTAGTGGAACAGAGACTTGAGTTTCAGCTCTACATTCTCCAGACTGCCTCAGCTAGTGAACAAAAAATAACATTTTAAAATCTAAATAACATTTTTTAGAACATATAACATTAGACTTATCAAGCCTCTGAGAAAACTAGCAGTTAGTTGCATCAGACAGGCATTTAACCACCTCCGCCTGCCTATTTCACTCAAAACCCTAAACACATTCCAGTTGGAATACAACCCAATCATCCAGACTACACCTGGAAGTGGTATGGCCTGCATTGTGACCGGATCACAGCCAGGAGTAAATGACACTGGTGCAGGCTGCATTCATAATAGCAAAACCTGCCAAGCACCTTGAAAGGCACCTCTGACTTCACCTCTTATTGTTATCTTCATTTTGCTAAAGGTAGTAGCTTCCAGTGCTGCCCCAAACACATGTGTGCACACTTGGTTACTTTGACTGTGTGGAAATTTGAAGTTTCACAACGATCAAATTGGATGACGGTATATGAACAAAAATTTGAAACATGACATGTATACTGTTATACAGTAGGTGTGAATAGTTTGGGCCAGATATAGCATCAGATTGTAGCGACTTGAGTGGTGGCTATTATACTACTACGTCTCTTCTTAAAATGACACACATACAAATATTTGTTAATTTTTAGAAAAGCAAGAATTACTAGCAAAAAAAACTATAATTCTATTGTAATTGAATAGTACAGGTATAGTAAAGCTTGTGCAACAGCCACCTTTTTTTGCATAATGAGGTAGTCAAAAACGCGGGAAACAACGATGTGCTTATTATTGCTCGCTGGAGTAAATGCAAAGGCCCCAAGATCATGTCATTATCTATGTACAATCTCCATCTGCAAACCGCATCTTAAATGGGTGGAAATGTGTCCAGCTATTTGCTGAAAACACTCAAAGTTCATATCAGGAATTTAAGAGTGACTAAACAGTACAATGGTGCACTTGCTCATCTTGAACCATGTTGAAAAATGTGTCTCACTGTTCTCTCTGGCACAAAGTTTAAAATGTGCTGCACCTCTGACCACAGCTAACAGCACTGATAGGTGTGGTTGGATGTGGTCAGCAGTGTGCTCCGTGGCATCTGTAACCACATCCAGCAGTGAAACACCTGGATAATAAGACAGTTAGCTGAGAAATTGGCCACATTGCAATTCAACTTGAGAGACTGACCATTTGATTTAAAGATTGGAGTCAGTGAGTTTAAGATGGCTGTACAGAAGAGTGTTTATTGTGGTGAGTGGAGTTGTAAAGGTTAGCGGGATGACTTCACACACCCTGACACACACCAGAGGAAGCCCAGCACCGCTTTAGGGAGCTGTGAACTCGACTAACAGAAAATCACTGGTAACACTTTCAGTGAGAGGCTTTTCTACCCTGACAAGAATCAAACGATGTTTGGTAGGCTGTGTGCATGCACATGCGCGAGCCCACACACACACACACACACACAATGTACATGCAGGTATCTGGTATCTACAGCTGGAGACAAGTCAGCAGCCTGGGTGCTTTTTGGGCCTCGGTTGCAGAGCAAGGTGACTTCAAGGTGATTCATGAATAAACCAAAACACTACAAATCAGCAGAAACACACACACACACACACACACGGACACACACACACACACACACACACACGCACACACCTAGCGATGCATGCTTCCACATAACAAATATAGGGCTGCATTCTGTCTGATCCTAAAAACTGACAGCTCAACACCATCCCCATGCCACAGCAGGCATTGTCTTGGTTGCCATGGCTATGCTGTAACATGGCAGTGGCAGCAGCTGCAGCAAGACTCATGGGTGTTGTGTAAGGCTGTGTGTACATGAATGTAATGAGTTGTGATATTTCACTTTAAACACTGATCTACACTGAAACATAGGCACAATCCTTCAAAAGGGATCTTCTACTTTTAAACTAATTGGTTTCTTTACAAGAAACACCTTCAGTCAAACAAACTAACTTAAAGTCGATTTATTTATGTAGCCCTTTATCTTAATAAGACCTTTAAAATCTATGCAAAAAAATAAGAAAAATCCTTAGAAGTAACTAATAAATGTAGTCTGAAAGGTGAGGTACTTGGAATAATTTCCCTGTGCTTTTTAGTTTTTCAAAGACTATCTGGCATTGCTCACCCTTTAATGTCTGTTTTCGGCAGTGCTTGAGCTATAGTAACACTCCGCCCACTTCACACCATCACATCAATCTCTTCATTTTTCCAAACATCAGTTACGTATCTAGGACACATTGGGTCCCAGCATGGTGTTGAAACAGACCCACCGAAAGTCGAGGCCTTAAAAACCTGGCCAAGCCTAAGAAACCTCAAAGAGCTACGTTCATTCTTGGGGTTTGCTGGTTATTACCGGCGATTCATCCAAGATTATTCCGAGATAGTGAAGCCACTGAACGACCTCGCTGCAGGTTACCCACCACTTAGAAAGAGTAGTGGATCAAAAGAGAAGAGCGGTCAATACTCCCAGCCAAAAGAGCCTTTTGGAGGAAGGTGGACAGACAGCTGTCAACAAGCTTTTGAAGCAATCATTGACCGGCTCACTACAGCCCCAATGTACAACCCAAAGCTCCTGTATGCATTGCATACTGATGCAAGTACACCTGGACTGGGATCTGCGCTCTATCAAGAGAAGGAAGGGAAGACACGTGGTGTTGCATTTGCCGGCCGTGGATTGTCAAAGAGCAAATCTCGCTATCAAGCTAACAAACTTAAGTTTCTGGCACTCAAGCGGGCAGTAACTGAGAAGTTCTGTGACTATGTGTATGGAGGCTCCTTTAGTAAAAGTGAAAAGTAAAAAACTGTATACAAATAAAGAATGCTGTACACATCACATGTATGAATAGGACATTATTCAAAGCATCTTTTCTTTGCCCCATTTTTTCATATATTGTGATGATATCATATAGTGAGTGTTTGGTATCGTTACATCACTACTAAATATCACTATTTCTATTCCTGTCATTAGTCTTTAGTCTTCTATCATTATAGCACTGTTCTGCCCTAGTAACAGTAAATCAATAATGACTTCCACCTGCATTTTTTACTCAGTTGTAAATACATATTTACTATTACAGTAATGTTGATATAGTGAGTCCCTGGTGAGTCATTGGTCCCCAATAAAATGTGTTCAATTTGGCAAATTGGAGTGTTAAACTTGTTTCTGATGCTGTATGGTTGTATTCATGTATGCTTAAAATGTATCTGAAAATTAAACAAAACAAATGAAGTCCCAAATCTGAAAACCATATACCTACTTTTACATCAGCTGCTGCATTAATTCAAAGAATCCAACTGACCATAATGTAATGGCGGTGAGTTGATGAGAGAAGCTGCAATTTAGGGGCACCAAGTCCTCATTTGGCCTAGGGCACCACAATAAGTAGCACTAGCCCTGCTCTGCAATGCTGACAGCAGCCCAACAGAAGAGATGCTCTGTGATGAGCTGGGATTGTATAACTGACCTATGAGCAGGACGCACTTTCTCTGACTGTGTGGAAATCTGTTTTCACATCACGGTCGACGAAGAAAGGTGTTAAAGCGAGAGTCTGAGACTGCAGGTAAAACATACAGATGTCAGCTGATAAAGAAGTTTATTGTGGCACAAAGAAAAAAAGCTGCTAAAAAACAGATTTTGGTTTATTTCAACGGTTCACCATGGCACCTCTCCTGAATGGTAAAGCATCATTGTCACGAGAGAATACAGAATCAATCAGAGCGGATTATTCTTGATAGTGACCCAGTTAGTTTGTTTACCAATACTAAAGTTTGTAGCTTTTATACATCAAACTGCATGTTTGTCATTTTGGCCCATTCCTGCTCCAAGATGGACGAAGGTTTCACTAGAGCACTCTAGCATGCTGACAGTGATAATGCTAGTGTATTGATGTTGAGCAGGTGCAATGCTTACCATGTTCACCATCTTAATGCAGTATGTGGGCACGCGAATCCCACCATTTTGCTAATTAGCACTAAAATATACAGCTGAGGCTGGTGGGAATGTCATTGGTTTTGCAGTTATTTGGTCATTAATCAAAGTATTGGACACATTAAATTTCTAACCTTATGATGACGGTGGAGAAAAGGTCAACAGTCCACACCTTAACACTGGTGTGTAGTGACCAGTTGAAAAGAGTTCGAGTGAAGTGAGGGTGCACTTTACTGAAATAAGCTTTGTGGTTGGTGGGGGGTGGCGGGTGGTTGAACATGAGGGGACCACAGGACATGAGGGAGTTTCACCCCCCACACCGCCGTTCTAGCAGGAGATAATTGGCTGAGTTTATAGCCTGTCTTGTCTCCAGGTCTGATATGTGTGCCGGGGCCAAGTTAATTAAATCCCTCTGATTAATCTGCACTGCAGTGAGTTCCTCCTCTAAAAGCAAAAGGGGGAGAAAAAGATTACGAGTGCAGTGGAATGGCAAGGCGTCTGCTGAGACAGACAAACTTTCACTTCCTCCTCAGCCAATGACAGAGCTTGGCTGCATGTCTCACACAGCGTCAGAACAAGAGCACTACCATCCAAAATAAAGTGACCAGACTGCATTATTCCACATGACCAAAGACAGCGACGCTCCAGCTACCATCGCTGAGGAAGACCACAGGATGCCATTCCTCCAGAAATGTATCAGATAAAGCTGTTGCTGATATTAAAAGTAAGCAAATATGATGCTTTAAACAGGGTTGCACTGGTGTCAATTACGCATAATTGATATGAAAATGGACAGGCTGAATGATATACAAGGTGTTTTTTCAATATCTATTACTCAACAAGCTAATTAATAAAAACAGGGCTACTCAGAATGAGCCATATTTTAAATTTAGCCCACAACTGGAGGAGTTAACAAAAAAAATGTTTTCATTCTTTTGCATTCTTAAGGTGTGTGTCAAATTGTGAATTCTTTAAATTCAGAATTTGATTTTAATTTCCATATGCCATTGATAGACTATTGCATCTGGATAAGAAACAAATGAAACATAATTTTGGATTTTAGGGGTATTTGACACGATCCTGGTGGCTTTCTGTAGCTGTAGGTCAGCCAAGTTATAAACCTGTTCAACAAAAATGAGGATGCAAGAGTGAGACCTCAGTATGTCCTGTTTTCTCATTAATTCGTCTTACATTGTGGCTAAGTGGCAAAAGGGCTTGTCGCTACATACAAACCCCCTAACAGCACATTCAAATTTAAGAAGAGGCTTACTTAGGCTTACAACATCCAAAATGATACAAGCATAAGCACGCTCATTCATCCTCTTTTCTCTCAACACACACTGGTCTAGCAGTGGCAGTAAACTGGGCTCAGGTTTGGGGCTGTTGCCATAGACTGCAGAGCATTCTTTTCTGTTTTTTCCTCCTAAAAGCCTGCAGCAAGATTGGACTGAGCAAAATGGACATAAGAGGTGGCAGCAAGAGAGTGAATGATGGAGTAAGCAAAGGGAGAGAAGGAGGGCTCAAATATAATGCAGCATCAGTGCAGTAAAAATGGTGTGATGAAATAACTAAGGGGTAGAGAAGAGAGGGATAGGAGGATGAGAGGAGCGAGGAGGAAGACAGAGAGGAAAAAGGAGCTTGGGGTGTTTATCATGCTGAGGCTGTAGGAGGCTAGCTGCAGACAGAGCGGCTGGGCCATTTAGAAGCTATGTGTTGCAAAGGGAGAATAATTAGCATGGTAACCATGGCTGTCTCACAAAATAATAGGATGTGGGGAAAGGGACAGCAGAATGTGGAAGGAGACGAGTTGCCTTTTGCTCCATTTCTGGCGAAAGGAGGTGCCAAAATGTAGCTTCCCTCAGGGTGCACGAAACCTCCAGGCTGCATCAGGGCTTAAACAGGCTGTCGTCTGCACAGGTGGAGGCGACACCAAACTGATGACACACCATCACTGGTTCAGTAGAAATGATGAACGTAATATTCATATTTCACAGATCTGTATCTGAAGAAGACAAATATTCTTCAGCCATGCTGGCAGCTCGGTGAAGTTGTGGACTACTTACTGTGGGCACAGCAGTGCTTTAAGCTAAATCATAATGCTAGTACGCCTCATAAAGAAACCTATTTGGCAGCATAAAATTCAGACCAGATCATGGCACGACAGAGCAAGTTAAAGAACTGGACCTGAACTTTAATATAGCACTAGACAATAAACAACTATTTAGTCCCCTGTGGATGTTGTACTCTGAGTAATCTGTTCTTGGTTTAGGAAGTTGGGCCAGCTATGGGTGCATGCTAGTGCATGTGAGCTACGAGCTGCTAAATGGCTCCAACTTGATTCAGAGCTGACTTTTCTTTTCTTCAAGTAAGCAACTTGATGGGAAATAATATTACATGTCAGTTTTCACTAGTGACCAGCTAGAGTCACCTGATAGCTAACTAGCTGTCACTGATATTATGACGAGTGCTGCAATCGCAGAATTCTTCTCATGTATTTATTTATGTATTTATTTTTTACAATTCATTCAATACTTCAATACATTTTTTATTAAAAACTATAAATGTCAGCAAAGAAAGAAATGTCTCCAGACCATGAATGTATGTAGGCTTCATTCTCTGGTAACCATCAGTGTCTATACAAAATATTGTGCTAAATTTGACCTGCTGGTGGTCCTTGATGGAAACCCAGGGAGGGGTATGTGAATGCTTGTACAAAATAACATGGTCACCCATCCAATACATAGTGCGATATTTCAGTCTGGACCAAAGTGGTGGACTGACAGACCAGCAAAACGACCAACAATGCTGTCACTAGAATCAGGTCACTAGCATAGCAAAAAACCTGATTGTAAGATAGATTTTATATGACAGGCAGTCAAACATGCCCTCATTCTCTGGAGTTTTTCCTAGTTTAATATCATTCAGAAGCAGGGCCAGATCAACCCATTAGAGGGGCCCTAATGATCCAATGATCATAATTTAGTTAAACTAGAGCTAAAACATATACCCCATGAATCACAACAGATTATTAGGCAGCAACTATTTAGATGATACAATTATAATTCAATTCCTTTTTCTAGCAATGCATGTCATACATTCACTGTGCCCAGCTTCATTTCTGTCTTATATGAATATCTTTGGGGTTTTAACTGTTGGCTGGACAAATAAAGGATGTCATCCTGGGATTTAGAAAACAATATTCACTATTTTCTGATGTTTTATACACCACATTATTAAGGCAATATATGGGAGGTTAGTTAAAAATGTTTGTGACCAAACAATTAAATGGTTGATTGGGAAAGTAATAACCCAGATTAACTGAAAATGAAAATGATATATCACAGCACAAACAAATGCATTTGGGAATAAGAATTATTTAAGCACAATATCAGCAGAAATGATCAGGGTCTTAAGGCTGATGCTGCAATATTTCCTTTCTTGTTTATCTATGATAAACTATACGTGGAGAATATCCCTAAAATGGGTTTAAGAATGAATTATTTATCAATTAACCATTTTTCTAAGTGACCTTAGTTATTCATTCATGATTTGGTCTATAAAATGTCAGAAAAGAGTCAGACATCTCCAACACAATCAAATTACAAAATTAAGATTAAACACTTATCAAGAGTTGGTTGTTGTTCTGGACACATCTCGTGCTTTGCTCCATTCCAGCAGCCTTTTATGCTCCTGTTTCTGGTGAAGCAGCCTAGTGTGTGTCAGCTTACAGCTTGTCAAGGTGTGACCCCCTGCCTCCTACACAGCCTCAGATAAGGCCCTGCCCATAACTGAACCCAACATTACTATTGGATGGAGAAGTGGGATAGGACTGCATCCAAGTTCTGTTTTCCTTATTGATTAATCTGCTGGTTAATTTTAGAAATACTTGACTAATCATGAAGCCAACAATGTGTCCAATATAATCAGAAATACAGCAATGTCTCCTGTAGCTTTGGCTACATCACAAATATATTAAATTTACATTTAAATGAAGCAATTTGCCAGCTCTAACCATTACCAACCACTAGCAACCCTTTGACATTATGAGAATTCACTTATATACCTTCCCTCCAACAGTAACATGACAGGATTGATGTATGTCTCATTTCTGACCATTATGTATGAAGCTAAAGCTGTAGACAAAATATAGTTAAACTAGCTCATTATCTTAGCATGACGATCAAAGGCACAGGTAGACAGCTACTCTGGATGTATGACACAAAGTGAAAAGAAAAGGAACACCTTAACTCCAACAATTTGTCTGTTTTAATGGGCTGCTGCATGCATTGTGGAACTATGGCTTGGTGAGTAACAGCCGGGCACAGTGACTGTGTATCAACAGGGTTAGTTTGAGACCAATACCAAAACCAACCAAAATCTATTTAAAATACCATACTGTGGCTCTAATGCATCATTCTTTCTGACAATATATATCGGGCCGATGAATTATCGGCCCAATAATGTGAAACTTATCTCAACAACTATTTATTTGTATTGGTGAAATTCTAGATAATAGAGCCCATAATTGACCAAACAAGAGCAGGAATTACCAACGTCTTTTTTAATTTTTTTTAAATACACACTCAGTTATCTTATCAGTATCCACCATGAGAAGCAGGTAGTTATCGATTATTGGGATTAGCTGAAGAAAGTGTTGACTCATTCAATGTTCCGCCTGCAACACTATTTGATTGGTTACCAATATATGTAATTGAGTGGAAGCATAAAGTAAAAGAAACTTGAAATAATCATTACCTCAAAACATAGGAGGTATGTACTTAAGTGCAGCATTTGAGTAAATTGTAGTTAGTTACATTCCATCACTGGTTGCTCTAAATTCTGAAGATATTTATTTTTACTGCAAATGTGTGTTGGTTCCAAATATCAGTTATCGGTCTTCTTGAGTTCTAATAATCTGTATTGACCCTGAAAAAATAAAGCTTGATCTCTATCCTGTGCACTAACTAAAGATGTTGTATAGAAGTACTAGACTGATGGATATCCATATCCATCAGTCTAGTACATCCATGCTTCTCTCCTCTTAACATAACATTTCTACACTTCTGTTTGTCCACACAAACAGGTTAGAACCAGGCTTTAAAAGTGCTGTTATTGAAATTTGAACAGAGCCAGGCTAGCTGTTTCCTCCTGCTTCCAGTCTTTATGCTATGCTACGCTAACCTGACTCCAGCTGTTTGCTATAGCAGTGGTTTCCAACCTTTTTTCCTTGGAGCCCCCTAATTGCATCTAAAAAAAAGCTGTGTGTTAATTTGGCTCTAAAAGTAACAATAACAATCAATAACGTGTTACAATTTTTTTTATTTTGTGTCATCCTATTGATTCATAAAGTAATGGCCACCTTAGACTTGCATACCTCTGACCAGGGATGGAATTGCAGGTGTGATGTTAGTGACAGCCAACCTAAAGTCCTCGTGGACATCAAACCTGTTACAGGCCTTCGTTTTTATTGTTATAAGGGCACTGAAGGCTGTCTCAGACCGGTAGTGCTGAATGGGAGAATAACCCTTATAACTGCATGTTTGGCCAGTCTGGGTGCAACAGCGTTTCCTTTGACTATGCCATTGTATCCGTTGTCCTGGAAACATTTATTTGACACCAAATCCTCTTGAAGGTCTGCAAGCTCAATATCAATAAAAACAAAGTAATACTGTCAATATATAACCTTACTTTCTTTTTTGATATTGATGAGTCATCAGCACTTTTACGTTTCGCAGACATTTTTGTTTCATTCGTAAAATAGCGATGCTCTGACTGCATGGAAGCCTAGGATGAGCTAGCGAGCTGTCCAGACGAAACTGGCAGCATGGGTCACAGGTTGAGAGGTCACAAAGTACATTAGCCTTCTATTTTTGTTGAAGTACCAAAAATGTTATCTTTTTGTATAAAGTATCCTGTGAGGTACTGTGAATTCATTTCAACGTTCAAATAAAAAAAAAATATATATATATTGACAACCTCAAAGCAGACAAAGCCTCTGTGAGGCCTCCCCGCGGGAGGCTAAAGAATATCCATATTACAGAATATCCACCAGATGTTTTTTTTCCCTTAAATCATCTTTGACAAACTCTGTTAGTAAACTGATTTATTGATGATCTAATCATTTCAGCGTGGACAGCATGAATTACAAATGGATCACACCACTGCAGCCCATCAGCCTGACGACTGACATATTTCAGTGCAGAAGCCATCAAAGCGTACAGCACCTTCACTCACACCCATTCCTTTTGGTCCTCTGCTTCAATCAAAACCACAAATATCTTGAACAAACAGATTAGAAAAATGCCGAACTCAAGGCGGTCAAGCCGAGATGTTTCATCTGTGTAATCCACTGGTTCCCTGGCCTAGCCTCCCTTCTAGGCCATGCAGGCAGCACGCTGATTACTATAACTTTAAGAAAACCTTGGTTGGTGCCCATGCTGTTACCAGGGCAACTAGTGCACAAACTGCTTCCGAGGCAATTTCCAGTCTAATAATAACTAATCGCGCTCAATGAAAATTCCCCACCAAGACACTGCCCTTTCCCTAAAGAAACTGGGGCACGTTTGAGTCACATAGTGCTGTGATATTAACAGACATTTGATTATCACGGCTGGCTCGCTGTGTCCAGCTGCAGACACAATGGAAGGGGGCTGTGTTCTGCTAGCTACTGTAGCTCCACGTCTTATTGAAGTGTGTCCTTTTTTTTTTTTTTTTTTGTCCACACATAATTTGAATGCCATGCAGCACCTTCTCCATGGGGCCTGGTAACCATGGAGACACCATTGACAGTCTAGTATGATAAAATATGCTAATATGAACAACAATTGTTAGTGTTCACATGGGATGAAAGTTGAAAGTGTGTGTGTGTGTGTGTGTGTGGGGGGGGGGGCT
>OMLP01014075.1:0-11693 GCA_900302685.1 Spondyliosoma cantharus
TGCACCTGAGGTTGGGGAGGGGGCGTCAGGGCTGGGTGATCAACTGAATGCTGGCTGTGATGTCGGTGACTGTGAGAGCCATGCGGCAGGGTGCCCGATCTGGATGCCTCCATCCTCATATGCTAGAAAGAGACGGTGTTAGATTAGTGTGGTGCATGACATATTCTGGAACAAATATGCAACGGGTTTTTGGAAATCGGTCTTTAAAATAGGGCTGTCCCGAATGCTTCATGCTTCATCCACAACACTGAGATAAGAACTGCAAACCAATTTTTTTTTTTTATTTTGCATGTCAAATTGTTCTGTTTAAATCAGGTATTTTTCACTCTCAAACTATTAGTGTCATACTCTTAGCAGAATTAGATTTGACTGGTGGCTGTGTGGGATTCATGTGGTGATGTAGAGAGATTGCTGCAAAATGGTTAGCTAAAACGACGAAAGCACTCAGCAGCTTTCGCGAGCTGTATAGCTGCAATCTAAAGCCTTTTTTACACCAAAACTAGCATATATGTGGGTTTATTAAATGTGGTTAAGCCAGCTAAAAATAGCCGATTAACTCCTTTCCCATCGTCAGTTTGCCTTTCTTTTTTACTTGTGCTTCCCATTTGATGACATGAACGCACTGGAAAACGGGACGCCTAATCAGACTACAACCAGAAGATGTTAAGACTTCAATTTAAGTTATTTAGTTTCTTTAATTCTTAGTAAATAACATTCTGAATTAAACAGTTGTATTTTCTGGAGCTGATGGTGAAGGAGTGAAGTTTAGAGTTGAGCATACTCAGCACCGATCAGGTCCCGACATGGAGGCAACAATTTTATACCTCATTCTCTTTTCTAAACTCAACGCCAGTTAAACGATATTCAACAGCTGCTTGAACGGAGACACACTGAAAGCTATTTACGCTCCTACGGAAAGGGGCGAGTTAGCATGTCAACATGAGTGTCATGTTTCCATCACTGCTGATCAGAGCTGGAGCGATAAACACCAATGGCTACTACAGAATCATCTTACCAGCCTATGAATGGATGATAGTTTAAAAAAAAAAAAAAAAAGGGTTATATTATGTATCTGCATTGGCTTGGCGTTCATTCCAAACATCATCACTTTCATACCTAAGATGTCGAGGAAATCCAGTTGGAAGCATTTTAAGATCGCGGATGATGAATGACTTTTTACTAAATTGAGGATTTTGTTTGAGGGGTTTTCATTTTTCTTGTGGTGTTAATGTTATAAAAATTCTTAAACATTCTAAACTTCACTTGAGAACTTCAGTCTTTTAATGTAAGTGAAGGACTTTTTGTACAGCCCTACTTTGAAAGAAAGCCATACCTTGGTGTTTTCCTCGATCTGGGTACCTCTCTTCCAGGCCTCGGAAAAAATGGAGCTCACCACACTCTGGGATCGGCCATGAGATGAGCCTGTGTCCACCCCACTGTCGGAATGGCCCGAGTGGTTTGACTGGGACTCTGGAAGTGCACACAAATGTCAAGTCAAAAGTTCTTGAGTTACACCAGAAGAGTAGTATACTTGAATTTGAGGGAAGTCTACCATATGATGCTAGTGGGTTGCATTATGGGAAATAAAGGATCTAGTGTTTTTGGAGCTTGAGCTTTACAGAAATAAAGATCAGATAACTCTGTTTTTAAAAAGCCTCCATACTTGGTGGAATATTAACTGCTGCATGATCCATTTTAAATATGTCAATGTAAATTATCATGAACTAGATGCTCTATTTGAAATCTATTAAACTTATTCTCTGCCTCATAAGACAATGAACTAACCAGGTATGCTGGCAGAACTGGAGCCTGATCGGATGCTGGAGGTAGAGAGTGAGGACCAATCGTAGGCCGCCTCTGTCCTCTTCATGGCCTCCTGGTAGTTCGTATATAGTTGTTTCCCATACTACACAGAAAACATACACACAGTGGAAAAACACAAGAAGAGAACGTAGAAATGAATAAACACAATTTGTCTTAGAAGTCTTAAGAGAATTATTTGTGCACACTAAACAAACCAAAGCAGTAACTCGGGTTGAGACGCACCTTGGCGATGCGAATTCCGTTCACCCATTGGTGCAGGGTCCTGACATCATCACAGCACAGATACTTAATGTACTGGGACTTCTTCTGGATTTGTGGATGCTGAAAAAAGAAGTAAATATGTATATTACCATCCAACCAATTCCTCACGTCAGCGTTTTTCTGGTAGCAGGGGGGAATTTTTTGTATTTGTTTAACATCCATCCCTGTTGGTCTTAATTATGGTTCTAGTGCTTTAACTGGTTGCAGCACTAATATTTTCATATTTAGTTACTTACTCATGATTAGGGCTACCTCTACACTATGCTGATAATGTTATCATGGTAAGTGTCCACAGGATCAATCATTTCCCTGCTTCCCATTCATTGTCTATGTAAGTAGCCTCACATATATGTGGTATATAAGTGGCTGCTAGTTTATTGGCTTTAATGCATCTTTAAACAAAAGAGATGACACTTATTAAATGGCAATCAACCTAAACAATTCTAAGGTTTGTTTTTTTTTTAAAAGCAATTTGTGAGTGGTTTTATGTAGTATAATGTTGTAATAGCTATGAAAACAGATCTCCCATTGAGACAATATAATCTAGATAGGTATTTTCTAATGGAAGGCTAATGGCAGTAAATGCATTGTCGATGTCCGTCTGCTCTAGTATGTCTCTGAGGACCATAAGAATAATTTTCCATGCACAGGGAGAGAAATTCACAGTTCGTCAGTGTACTTAACTTAACTTACTTAACATGCTACTTATTTGTTGGCGTGTAAAACACTTCCATGACATTTGCAGACAGATTTAAGGACACAGAACACACCATTTCTCCGCTAATATATAGGGACAGTGCTTCACCTTCAGGGCCAGGCAGTAGTCGGTAGGAGCCTTGTATTTGCTGCGGTAGTCCTGGCCATAATACACGTTAACGTGGTCCAACTGGAGGAAGCACACGAGATCTCTAGATGCCTGCAGGGAGGGAGACAAAGGAGGATGGACTGAAACATGGTTGACTTTAAAAAGGGACTGAATGAAGCTGCTGCCCTGGAGAAGTCATGTGTCAGTTTGGATTGACTAGATGTATAGAAACGTGCAATGCAATAGTTTAAACTACATATTAATGGTCTAAAGGTATTTTTGGAACAAATGCTGTTTTTGTGCTTGAATGAAAATTGCTCTAAATGTTTTAGAGGGTGATTACACAGATCTAAATTAAATGTATAATGCTTTTTTCACAGCCTGAGCTGGCACTCTGATGTATTGTAGGACCTACTTTTTTAGCTCACACAAGACTGCAGGGTTTAAACAAGGCAAGAAAGTAATGCAGCTACTGAATGCTAATGCGGTGTTGCTGAAGACCGTGCACAAAGTGTTACAGTTTGAAAATGACTTTGGAGGATGATGGTGCTAAAAATAGCGCACATGTGCACAACAAATCGTGCCGTTTCTGTTGTGTTCAAAGTAACCCGCCGCTAAACAGGAAATACCACAGAGCAGACTGTGTGAATCTGGTTCTCATAACCCCAACCCACATTTCTGTTCTCCGTCTTCATTTTGTCTGGGTACCATGACTAGTGTGCCTAAAGTCTCACTGACCTTGGCTTTGCCTTTTGGGACGTAGTAGATTCCCGACGCCCTGAGGAGGAAGTAACGTTTCTTCCACGACTTCTTCCCATCCTCTTTCAGCCACAGGACACCCTCTATCTCCGGTACTGACACAGAGCCGCCACAGAAACACTCCTGATACACACACACATGCACAGAAATTGATGTCAAAGTTTACCTCCTGAGTCTTGACTTGCATTAATGTTAGGAAAGTCAGTAGTTTACATAATCTTACCTCTAATAAAGCCTCCTTATTCCTGTCAGCCATTTCAGATGTCTCCTTCCGCCCCAACAAATAGTTCTGGAGACGATTCAGAGCAACAGTAAATACAGGACAGGGAGACGGACAGGAATTTGGTGGCTCACCTCGTCTTGTGTTAGATAAATAATTCACCTTTACTCGCTTTAGAGCTTTGACCTACTTCCATTCCTCCTACACAAACACACTCCCTTGTTCACTCTCTGGGCTGTGCAGGCACTGAGCATGCATAAACAATGTGTTTGTGTGTATCGCATATGCTTTCAGCATTTATATGCTGAATGCAGAGCGACTATAGAGGGTATTGAGAGGATGATCCATCCTCGAACACCTGTAGTCTGTGTGTGTATTGAGGTGTAAGACAGTCACCTGGGGGTTCTTGAAAAGAGCGTATTTCTCAATGCGCTCGATGAACATTAGCTTGTTGTGGCTGTCCCGGGTCCAGTTTAAAAGGTTCTCCACCAAGTTCTCATGATCTTCAAAAATACGCTCTGAGAGAGAGACAGAGAGAAGGAGAGAGACGAGGGAGTAATGAAGACGAGATGCACGATATGCACTTTTTTTGCTGACGTGCAAATATGCACTTAATTTCCTCCCTCCAGGGAGTTCTGTTATTTGGGTGGGGCAGAACCTTTAACTGTGAGCCTGGTAATTAGCCTCAAGCCACAAACAGACACCAAGATCACAGATAATGAAAACACATTACATGTTTGTCACCCACATTGTTTACTTTACTGTGCAAACCCCCCGATCTATGAGCCACCGGTGCAGACTAAAGCAAACCATAAACAATGTTTATTTGACTCAGGTGTGGTGGAAACAATCTGCAGCTGCTCCCTTACCCATCTGTAGCTCATTGATGGTTTCCACAAGAGACCAGTCAGGGCTGTAGCCACAGTGGGACTTATCCAGCAGGCTGTCCAGCACCTGCCTGACTGTCTGCCGCTCATCCACCATCATGGTCTTGGAGCTCTCGTCTGACATGTGGACCCTGATCACGAGCTGAGGACGAGGAGAAAGAGGAAGGAGATTTAAAAAGACATAATTTGCACTCCTGATCAAATGTTGCTTTATGTTAATATTTAGTCCAAGTACGAATATTCATCCCTACAATACTGTGGCAATATTGATGTTTAGATATCTGGTCAGTAATAGAGTTATATTTGATTTTCTTGCCCACTCCTAGCAGTTTTCAAATGCTTTTGAGGAGATTTCAAAATATCAAGATATTGATCATGTACAGTTATACAGACTTAAAATGTCACAACATGAGCATGAGACAGGAATCTATGGGGACAAATGGGTGATGGGTGGGAAGCACACCCAAACAATCAAACCCCTCAAAAATTCATTCATTCATTCCTTATAGGCCTCTGGAGCACAATGTACTTGGAACATTTGGCAATCAGTTAATTTTATGTGGACATATTTCAAGGCACAATGTTTTACAGGAACAGTCCAACTCAAATCAAGCCACAATCTGGTTCAGAGTACTGAAAAGGATGAAATCTGATCTTGTGCTTGTACGTCTTGTTTTAAACCCTTTAATCTATTAAAGGGGTCAGTACAGTCACAACGTTGCATATACACGAAATACTAAAATCCAATAATCTTGCAAAAGTTTCGCATCCATAGGCAACAAAGTCTCCCATAACAAGAACGCTTAAACTAAGCTGTATAAGACAAACACACATGTGCCAAATCTAGCCTCACACAACTGCAGCCCACATAAGACTTGTCCTAGTGTGAAACCAAATAAAGCCCTCAATTCCTTGACCTCGTGTTTGTGCCCTCCCACTAGGAGCCTGACACCCAATCAGCGTGTGGGTACAGTTTACTGAACGGAAACTTGGACCAATGAGAATGCTGGGGGAGCTGCGAGACTAAGACATGGGGAGTCTGACCTACATTTCTCACAGGAGAGACCCCACAAACCCCCTCGTCTGGCAGCAAAAAAGTTTAATCAAACCAATAATCCCACCGCCCTAAAAAGCTACGACTTTGAACCTTTTATCTAATCAAACTGCTTCAATGTCAAGAGTCCAAAATATAGTAAAATGTGTGGAAGTGTAGACTGCTGACACAGACAAGACTAATAATTAAGCAGATCACAGCTATGGCAGCCAAAGATTTGTATGTCCCAGCTGTACCAGCACTCTTTATCCTGTCGTATTGTACTCACTTGTGAAGTCGAGCCCTGTCCTTCCAAACACTATTGGGTCTCAACTATTCATTGCATTTTAAAAAGGCCACCATTCTGTTGCTCTCATTCACAAAGACAGTTCATTCACTGGCGGAAACACTGGCAAAAAAATGGCCTGCCTGTGGAGTCCCATGCCATCTTCCCAATGGATACGTCACGGCTTTCAATGGAGCAAGGCGCCCCAGTTGTTCACCAAAACCCAGCGCTCCTTTGGTTGGATTGGGTAAATAAGATGTTTTGTTTAGAATGTGTCTGCATTGTCTCGCAGCGCTCCCTTTCGGATTTCTCGCTCCCTCCCCACTAGATACACACACATAATCAAACACTGCAATGACCTATTTTTCTCCGCGCTTTGCCGCCTCGCTGTGAATGAAGTTCTCAAAGAAACGCAGTGTGCGGTGAATATGACAAGACAGCGATTCTAATGAGTCAGAATGGTCTTCTAAAGGAGAAACTGAGCCAGTGAGTGAAAGCCCGCGTACACAAAAGGAAAAAGGTGGTCCTACCTTTTTGACCTGTGCCTCTTTGATTTTTTCCAGGGCGACTCGTATCCTCTCTGCCTTCAATTTGGCAGCCTGCTCCTCCTACATGGACAGACGGGAAAACGGTTAATACAGTTGTCAAACAATAATAAAAATCAACACACATACAGATGCCCTGACAACTAAGAAACGGTTCGGATTTCATAACCTTGCCTCATCCTCTTCGCGCGTGTCTTTCATTACTCTCTGGCAGGAATAAGACATCATGCACACACAACTTCATTAAATAGTAAGCAGACGTCTCAACCATTCAAATGCGCAAGCCTCGGGCATGATGGCGCACGGTGTCATGTGCAAAAACCTAATCCAATTCCTCCACGCTTTGGGTCGCTTACCTGCCCCCGCCAACAAGATGCCATCACCTCCATTCCGCAGGTTGCTTCCACGTGTGTACGGTGGGTGTGTTTTATCACTTTTGTGTGAATATTGGATCAATCCCTAATCAACACTGTGATGGTTAAAAGTGCTGCTATTGCGCCATCGTTACGGTGTTCCCTCAAATATGGCGCTCCACTTGCCGTCTATGGTTCCATATTGGATTCATATGGAGCTGCAGTGGCTTCCTTTGATCTCGCTATACAGCAGAAGGGAAACAATAGTAGAAGATCCCCGAAGGGCGAGAGGCTGCGGATGAGTGTGGGATCAGTTCAGAAAGCCTCTATGCCCTCCACTCAAAGATGCGACGATCTCCTGCGAAGATCATAGTCGCATCTCAAGGGCAAAAATGAGGAGAATATCCGGATTCGTCCATAGTTAAAGACAAAAATGACTTCTTTTTCAGTCGTCTTAACATAGAAAGGTTGAGAAAAACAAAAAGAGAAAAACAAAAATGTGGTCCGCTCTCCACCTTTCACGTTGAGCTACTGGCATTTAAAAAAAAAAAAAAAAAAAAAGCAGATAAGCTAGCCGAGACTTAGCTGTGACTTTGTGACAGCCCGGGTTCACAGACTCGCAGACATGTGCGCCCGAGACGAGCACAACTTGACTAAAACCCCAAGTGAGACAGTGGGGAGGACGCCCCTCCCCCTTCTACCATCCCACCCTCTCTTCCTGCTTCTCTCTCTCCCCCTTCTCCATCACTCTCTTCCTTCCTCTCTCTATACATCAGATGCAGGGGTCTGGGAGCATGCCCAATCGATGGAGCATAATCCCCACGAAAATAGTACAACGGGGGGGGGTGTCAGCCAACCAGCGAGCCCCGACTGCAAGACCCTGCTACTCCTTTGTCCAATCAGGCCAAGGTGGGAGACTGTGACCGACACTGGCCCCTGAGCTAAACTACAGTGACAAGGACGGAGGTAGGAATTTGGGTGAATGAGAAGCTGAGGTGCTGAATATTTGAAGTCATGTGCGTGTATACACAAGCATGTGTGTTAAAAGTAGAGGGGGTGAGGGGTATTAACAACCCCAAGCCTCTTATCTCAAGAACCCCCATCCCCTCTCTTTGACCCAGACTACCTTTTCCACATGACCAGCTCCAGGGCACATGCACATTAATACAATAAAGCCAACTCTCTGTTTGGCCAACACATAGTGGGCAGGCTTTTAGTCAGCGGAGTGTGCGTGACGGGGGGGAAGAGGTCACGGGGGTTGGGCAGATTACAGTCCAGAGTCAATCTGAGTCACACTGTAGGTTTTGCCCCGTAATTGTCATTGTCGTAATTGCCTCTCCCCTCCATTATTTCCTCACCACACGACACCTACACCCTGCTTTTTATTAGACATTCGTCTGATTCCTATTCCACAGGCGTTTTCCCTTCCACTTTCACACTCAGCCACACCAGAGCCAATTTTAAAAGGCTCTTCTGCCTAGCCTGGAAAAAAAAAAAATCTTGGCATCCTCTCCCTTTGATGTCTCTCCACACTCTCTCTCTCTCTCCCCCTCTCCTCGCTTGTTCCCAAACATCGTGCACTCATTCAGTATTCTGATTTGCGGGCGAGGAGAGGGAGAGAATTTGTGAGTCCATGCGATCGCGGCTCCCTCGCTCCTATTCTCTGGTGAAAAGTGTAACACTAACACATAAACTGCCTCGCAGCCTGTACGCCGCGGGCAATCCATCCTCTCTCCCCCGCATTTAAAAAACGCTCAAATGCTCTCTGCATACACAGACAGACTGAGAGCCGATATGCCAGAAATCAATAGCCTTAAAAGTTGAATTCATTCCATTGTTTCGTAATACAAAGAGAAAGTAAGAAACTGCCCCTCCAAGATTTGGGCTGTAAAATGTCCATGAATTGTGTGGATATTACTGTGAGAGTCAGCCAGCTATGTGTTGGCTTCTATCACATTCAAATAAATGGAGGTCACGGAAAGAGTTTTGGAAGGAAATCTGCAATTTAATGCCAGTGATCTCTCATGGGGATCTTTCAGTTTACTTTCACATGAATAGCACAAGACTGAAGTCTTTAACCTGGAAGGAGACTTTTTCAAGTCCTGAAAGTAATCAAAATCATTCTCCAGAATGTCCCACACCCATGCTTAAACTGTCAATGATTTGCATCATTTGTGCTTTATTTCATATTCAGCAAATGCTCTCTGGTTTTGAATCTCAACAGGGCGCAAGGAACTCTGACCTGCATCATCCACCTCTATTGGAATCTCCTGCATTGTACTTGGAAAGCACTCTATGTGTTGTGTAGCAACTACAGTAAATCACAATCAACAGTGGCCAACTTTAAAATATAAACCGACGCACACATCTGATCGGCATAAGCTTTGCACGAGAGCCAAAGGCTGTAACCAGCGTTTTTGCAGGGAAAACTGACTGCTGCCAAGATGTAGTAAAAAAAAAAAAAAAAAAAACAAGTGTTGGGGGAACTAACACATGATGGAGAAACAGATGTGACTGATAATATATATTCAACACCGGAACACAGAGGGTTCACATTCCAAATGATTCAGGTACATTTAATGCATCAAATAGCAAAGTGAATGCATTAAGTTTCACCCTTAAAGGAATAATTCACCCAAAAAAGTCATTATCATCGAGTCATCACCATGCTGATGGAAAGTCAGATTTCATAGTCTAAACGAAGACATTTAATGGCTCCATACAGCTCATCCGGCAAAAACCGGGTCTCTGGAAGCCCCTAACTCCCAAACTGGATAGAGGTTATTTACACGCCTTTTAAAGACAAAAATCTTTGGTGTTGTTGCTAAGCTAAAAGCATAAGCATGCACCCCGTCTTAAGTGGATGCACAAGCTCAACCACAAGTCGAGGGGGTTAAATAACGACCTACGCAGACATTAATTACATAGAGCCATTTTAAGGTTTTTTTGGTTGTTTTATAAGATTTCAAAATAAGTCCAGTTGTTTTTTTTTTTTGAAGATAATACTGCAACGCTGTTTATCTGCGATGATCAGGAAATGTTTTGTTCTATGTAACCACCCATTAAAAAACCCCAAATATATTTGATTTCTGACATCGATCAATACTGATGTAGATTAATTCTCTTTTGACCAAGTCGTTGATTAATAACATAATTTCATAAACAGTTTCTGTTCCCTGCACAAGCTTTCCTTTCTAAATGAAGATTTTGAAGTGCAAATCAAAAGCAAACTGCAAGGAGAAAGAGAGGAAAACATATGAAAAGGAGACTCATTGGCAATAGACTGCCTGCACGTCAAAAAGAAATGCTGAAGCAAATCGGACTAAAACAATCAGCCTGTATGGGCGGTACAGTATGTACAGGGTGGGTGTTGAAAAATAATACAGGGGCAAAATCCATTCTGATACGCTGTTGTGTTATAGTCCTGTAATTCATTTTTTGCCATGGAAAATTTCTCTCAAATTGCCTCATTTATTTCTCTTTATTTGTGCATTACTAAATTTCCAAGAATTCTAATGTAGCTCTCATTATAGGCCTGGTCCTGTTGGAGAGGGTGAGAGAGCTCCTCCAGCTGAAGAAAGCCAACATCCCCTTACTGGCTGAGAAGTTGTATTTCTGTTTTTATTTATTTTTATCATCAAGTAAACCAAGAAATTGATTTCCTGCACATGTTTTCTGACAGTCATTGAAGCATGGAGTTTTCCACTTATACACATGCAAAGCAGAAGAGAGGCGCAGTGTGCACGGACATGAGAATATCTGATGAAGTAGAAGAAGAAGAAGAAGAAGAAGAAAAAGAAGCGAGTGTATGAGGAAGTCACCTTGGTCAGGAGGTGAGAAGGCTTTCCAGCTATGCTTTTCAGAATGAGCGAGGTTTCTCGGTCCAGATAGGAGTGCTTGGGTGAAGAGAGAAGAGGGGGATAAACAGGGAGAGCAGAGGAACAGACAAAATGGAGAAAGGTCAGTGCCAGATGATTCTTGGAGGCTTATTAATTGCAGGTATTTTGATCTTTTTGTGGATAAAAGAAGCGTGGCAGAGAGGTTTCCATAAATGGAGTGCTCAGCATTTGTGGATGTCATTTAGCTGCAGCTGTGGGTAAAGAAAGCAATGATTGTGAGAAGTACTGTCGACATGTACAGGGCAAACATGACTGTGATACACTGCAGTGTGTGAATACATGGCATACTGTGCATTCAGCTAACCTATAGTCTACAGCTACTTTCACAAACACACTCGCAGTCTCCCCTCCACACCAACCACACTTTTATGGTTATTGTGCATGCATTATACACAAACCAAAGGCTGCACACTATAGTTACCATCTCAAATATGATATTCCACCCATTAAAATGTAGTTAAAATTAAGTTGGAAGTATCAGAGGTCCTGTTCAGAACTGTTATAATAATGCGTCCTGAGTGATCTGATCACAAGTGGCAAGCTCTTTGTACACTCCCGAGGTACGATCACTCCAGACCACATTCTTTTAGCAGTGAGTAAGTGAATGTGTCCATGGCCACATAAAAGCATCGCCTACTCAACTGATGTCACCGGCGTAACAACAGCAAGAAGCCACAGCAACAGGCAGATTTAGCAACACGCTGTCGGGTTTCCAAGTTGTTCACTAGAAACTGCAATGCCTCCAAAATACCTTAAAAATCGTGCAATTTTGAGAAGTGTTGAGTCTGGAGAAGCTTAAAAACGCGGCGGCCCTGTACCAG
>OMLP01014076.1:9295-20297 GCA_900302685.1 Spondyliosoma cantharus
ACGACGACGGTGTGATGTCACAGCAACGTATACTTCCACCGAGAGTAAAACAGGAAGGACGAGAGCGGTGATGGAGGTGGATCGCGTCCCTCAGGATCAGTAGAGATGATCCAACAGCGTTTTGCTCCTGATGCCGATTGCGATACCTGAACTATGACTGTTTGATGGCCTGCTCAGGTTAAACCCTTCTGTAAAACATGAACAAATACATACAGATGAACATACTTTATGTTATTATCTAGTTTGACAGTCACCCATAACCGAAAATGGACATTTGTTGTTGCAGTTGCTTGCCGTTTATGGACGGATAGTTGCATACAATTGATACAAATACAAAGGATTTAGTATCTGATCAGCAAATACACCTGTTGACTTGCCGATTACCGATGGCGCCTTTTCTAGGCAGTATCGGAGGCATTTCCTACACCTGTATCTATATCGCAACCACCCTAGATATCAGTTCTATATAATAAAATTACTTTTGTCGAGTCTTCTTATGCAATTGGACTGCTGTCATGAGGTTTGGTTATATGGTAGCATACGTATTTTAATTGGTAATTTTGCCTTCAGTACTTTTGTTAATCAACATGATACATACAGTACATATGAAGCACGTGCCGATCTTTCAATTCACAGTCCAGAATGAACCAGACTGTATTGATTTTTACTTTCGTATTGACTGCTGCAGCATCCCACACTGTATAAAAAGGTGAATACGGTGTCAGCTACTGCTTTCTGAAGGAGCTTTTTGTAGGCTGGAGTTGGGCCAGCAGTACAAACAGTAGCTGTCGTAGCCAAACATACTCGTCTGCTTCTTCTTCTTCTTCTTCTTCATTCAAGAAACTGGAAAACATGACAGTGTAACCCAACACGGTACAGCCTAAAAAACATGGAGCAGAAACACCTCTGAATCACAGTAGAACGACAAAATATACTTTACATATGTAGCCGCGGTATTGAATTACATACATACATAATACTGTGAAGTTGCCCCAGCTGTATTTCTGTTATCGTTTCCAGTTGCATTGTGGGTAATGAAGGCACCTCGTTTTGAGAAGCAGTCCTTCGGTCTAGCACTGCCCTCTCACGACACCGTTTATGGACAATTAATCAAAGTCGATCTAGCAGAACAAGAGATGTCACATTTTTTATTCCACACATTTCAAAAACCAGGCATTACCCACAATGCAACCTAGCCACTGAGTGACATCACCGGAGGCAATTCATAAGATTACACGCAGCTTCCTCCTGGAGCCACACAGGGCTTTACACTGCTTGTTTAATGTGCAAAATATGTAGATTCTGAGAAAAAAAAGGATATTATTAGCTTAGATTTTGCTGCTGCACAGATTGTACATATACACTGAATTGTCCATTTTCATACTGACTGTATTTACTGCCAACCTCAGCTCACGCTTAAATACCACTAATGCACGGTTTATTGAAGGTCAGGTTGCTTCCATAACTTCTCATAACACCATTTTCATACTTCACCACAGAGCAGCTGCCTCTCGCGGCTCCGCCACGACTGGGCCGACCATCCATCACAATGTATTGTAAAGGAATTCGACAGGAGCCTTTTAATGGCTCCAACTGAAGGAGCATTAGCGTACATTTTGCAGTTTAACGATCTCGAAACATTAAAAGGCATCGATAGGTGCCAGGACCACGTGGGATGGGAGAGTCTGACTCGCGCCTGATCTCTGACTACGGGGCGGCTTTCGTTTCCACCGGCCTGATGCAGCTGTGTCATCAAAGCACGGTCACCTGTCCCCGTCTGCCGTAATATACGCACCCTGGGTTTTACTGATCTCATTTCCCATTGACCTAAATGAGTCCCAGCTGCAGCTTGATCTTGTTTGTAATGGAAAAGCGGTAAATGTAGCCATGAAACTGCAGATCAGTTGCAGGGAGGCCGGTGAGTGGAATAGATACTTAATTGACCGAATATGAAAGGGGAGAGAGAGCGCAGGCGTGTGAGTAAAAGCATGAGCCACAGCACTTTGTGTTCACTTTCTAATGCGCGCCGCTGTGCGTAATCTAAGAGTAATTGATCTTAGACTTTCGTTTGAGTATCGGGAGATCACAGACTAAATGTTTTTTTCTAACATGCGTGCGTGGCTACTTACAGAAATCCTCGTCCAACGCTATAGATCCGGCCCTCTGTTGAGCACGGCCGCTGATTGATGCCGCGCGTGACTTCGGCTGCATCCTGCGTTCTGGCAGCTGCAGCTATTAAGTGATATACTGCAGCTGTTCTGTCAAGACCGGTGGACACTTTTGCAATACTGAGGACAATCTCTTAGTCCGCCCGCCTGCCGCATGTCAAATGGCGGGCTGCTTTGCATAGGGGCCGATAGCGCGGGCCGTCGTAACTCAGCCTCAAAGTAATGCCTATTCAGCGCAAAACAGCAGCGCGTTGTCAGAATCCCAGGATGGATGTTGGGCCATGTACAAGTGATATCTATCCTGATGAAGAGAGAACGCCCCGGTGATTTATTTCCCGAGGAAACACGGGAAAAATGCTCAAGCTGGGCGCTTTTCCCCCCTTCTCCCTTCACTTAGATTTTCTATTTGAATTAAATGAGGTGTGTATGTAGGCAGGCGGCGGGGAGCAAGGGTGGTGAGAGATAGCACGCAGGAGAAGGGACATACTTCATCTTCCTATTCAAAGTGTTGTTTTCAGCAACTTTGAAATGAAGGAGAAAAATGCTGATAGAATTGCACCAGAATGTATCGCAGTGGACTGCAAAGTACAAAAAAAAAAAAAAAAAACGCCTGGGTCAGACATTGGTGAGGCGTCCTGCGTGCGGGGCATTTTTTTATTTATTTATTTTTTTCCTCCCCCCGTTTCGACGGCGCTCTCCAGGTCCCCGGTGGCTCTCATTTTGAACCTGCGGTGATTGATGGCCGTTGTGCCCTTGACAGGACCAGGATTGGATGGCCAAGGGCAAGATGCAATTGTTTCACATAGATAAACAAGGAAAGAAATGTCATTTACAGCATCTGGAGATAGATGCTGTCATCCGCTTTAAAAGCCCATCTCATTATTGAACTCCGACAGCCGGCCTTGTAAAACGGGTTTCCACATATATAAAAAAAAAAAAAGAAAACAAGATGAGAGAGTGTAGATATAGAAGTCCACAACAAATATCCATGAAAATATAAAAGCTTTATGGTCGGCTCATGATCCAGTAATATTTTTGAGGTCAGCGATCTTAATGATAATTGGCCTCGGAAGTGGCATCCGCTCTGATGTTTGGCCAACTGTGTCGTCTGCGTAGACGACCAAGATCCACAGCGTCGGCTATTCGAGAGGAGCTCAACATTGTTAAGTAACACACGTTTATTGAGATGAAGAACTAAGATTGATGTTTTCTTCCAGCCACACGGAACGAGATGAAATCATCTAGTATTCCACAAAGCCACGACGAGCTTTGAAGCTTTGTGCCGCGCCACCTCTGAGGTGTTCTGATAAAACACCTGAACTTCTGGTTACCATCACTCGCATGCGACTGCTCGGGATCCGTAACTACCTGCAGTGCTAATCTTCAGCGTCAATGCAGGAAGTAACCGAAACCCTTTAACACGTCTCACTCTTAACATGTAACAGACACTTTAAAGTTAATATATTGAGACACTTCTGGGGCTGTCATGTTGATTTAGCAAAGATCCGTACAGCACCTTCCCGTTATATGACCCCCCACCACCACCACCACCACCCCGCAACCACCCGACAACAACAGCTGCGTCGCACTCGTGAACACATTAATTTAGAAACAAGGGGCCGGAGCACAAAATATTGAGCTTTGTCATCACAAGAAGTAAAGAAGTCGAGCAGCGGGCTGTTTGTTGGCACTGTTTTTTAAGTGCATGCTTTCAGAAGACGATCCATTATTCAAGATTTCTTTTTCTTTTTTTTTTTTTTTTGTGTTGGCTGGGTACACTCGTGTTGCGGGTACACTGTGGCTGCTCTCACCGAGTCATCGGTTTAAATCAGAGATGCAAACCTTTAGGAATAATCCAGACACGTGTTGTTGTGTGTACTGTATGTGTCAGCTGTATATTTACTTATAATCTGAGGCATCGACTGGATTATATTCACTTACTACCTGCGAAGGGCTCATTTAGTTTATAATTCATATTGTCTGGACTCCATCTGGAATAGATCTGAGGTCACATGCCTCTATAGTTCAAATATAGACGTACGTCGCCATATCTCTTTATTTCCGTCGTTCGTCCGTTGAGCCTTTGAACAAGCCGTCATTGGATTTTTATTTGGTCCACCTGAGTTTATTTTGTTTTCCCAACTTTACATTTATTCTTTTAATAGACTTGTTTCTGAGTCTGTCATTTAGAGTCTGTCATCCGGCTCCGTTGACTCCTGTTTCTTTGTTTTTCTTTGAGGTGAGAAGTCTTCTTTTTTGTTTCTCACCTGCACGATGTGACTTCCTCTGTTCCTTTGGTGTACCGTCGTCATTTCATCTGCAAATAAATGAACTCTACACTCTGGATGGCAGCGCAGGAGAAGCAAAAGAGCATCGAGCACACACGTTTCCACACACGGCTTCCTATTCACTCTTATATTTACGGGCCACGCGGTGTGTTTTTGACGGCCGATTGTTTCTGGTCGAGGGAGCGTACCTATGTTCCCCGCTTTGTGTGGGACCGGGGGAACCCTAGCCCTTCAAAAAATGGGTTCCATGGGACCCGGGGAACATAGGGAGGACCCCTCTCAACGATGAGGTCTGATTCGGCTTCCTTACGAAAACATTCTTCAGTCGCTTTAATTTGCCGCAACAGCTTGAACAAAAGAGTGAAAAAAGGCAGCCAACAACATGATCCCTTATTCCCTTGCATGCACACCAGAGTTAGTGTAATGGTCACAAATTAATGTATTAATAAAGAATTAATTCATGAATCCAGCCCTCTTGGGACATATTAGCCCGGATCGTTGAGGAGGATCTTGCACGTAATTACCACAAGTTAATATAATCATGCACGCAGCTTCGGCAGGACCTACCGACACGCTGAGCACCACTGATTGGATTTGGATTTGCTGCACGTGTAGGAGCTGAACTTTTGAAACGCGACATCGAGTTGAAGACACAAAGACTACTGTTGTTTCAGAAAAAAAAACATAGCATATAGCTAAAAGTCTTTACCTGTCCATAAATGTTCACCTCAAATTCATAAAGCGACATGGAAATAATGACATTGATTAAATCTGTCAATGTGCTGCTCGCTGAATAAATTAGGCCGATAAGTAAATAAATTATAAGTTGGACCGTAAAGGACTATTAAATGAATTATATACTTCTTTAGCCAATAAGTTTCCTCATGGCTTCAGGATAAATCCTTGCAGTAGGCACACTCTGTCCTCAAGTGCCTTTCTGCTTCACCACTGATCAAGAAGTTAACCTTCACAAGTCTTTATTTCTCTTCTTCTTTGGAGATTTTCTTTTACCAGAATCGTGACTCACACCTGATCTTGTGTGTCATCCTCGGCTTGCACACTACCATCTTAGTCACCAGAATAAATGTTGCCAGGTCACGATTCTGTGATATGTTGCAGGTTTACGTGTCAGTAGGTTGAGTTTAAAACTTGCCCATGCTCTGGTTAGGTTTAGGCAAAAAAAAAACAAACACTTGGTTAGGGTTAGGAAAAGCCCATATTTGGGATTTAAATGCCTGTTTTCGGCTGGAGATTCGCCTGACTCAGTGTCAAAAATATCTGTTTTTTGTCATCGCAAATGTGGCTGGAAATTGTCCAAAGGTCTACGTAAAAAACATCCAGCAGTTTCGCACTTATAGATGTTTAAACGCAGTCTTGAACAGCGGTCACTGGCTCGGCAGCCCTCTCGCCTGACGTCAGGTCAAAAATATGTAATATGAAGGTGACATGACACGCATGGTAGAACTGTCAATATGGTACGTAGCCTCTAACACGTTCAAATATGAGCATATCAGTGGTTTTGTCTTAGCAATTGGACTGCTAGGCATCGCTTTCGACCATACAAAGCATCAATTTGAGGTACTTTCATGTAATGTCTGATTAATTTGCGTCGATTAAATCATTGTTCCGTCTCCAGTAAAGACATTATGGGTTAAATCGTGCTGTTTGTCCTAAACGTAGCAAGGCTGGGCACACATTTTTGATTTACCCCCATGTTTGGACTTGAACAATATTTCACTTTATGAGCTCCTGATTACGCTAAAATCTACTGAACCAAATGAAGCGAACCCTTCCACTGTAATTCACTTGTTATCCCCTCGGACCTACTTTAATAATGCTTCTCGCGGGATTGTAATTTATGAGCGGGAGAGCCAGCCAGTAATATGCGCAGCGTTTCATAATTCACTGACAGAATTTGTGTAGGCAAGTAAGGAAGCATTGTTCACGTGCAGCTTTTTCAGCGTGGACTCTAAGTAGGTTTCATCTATCAGGAGCGAGGTTTTGTGACAGGATAGGACGATAAGATGAGGCCACCTTTACTTATCCTCCGTCTCTCCGGCTTCCTGTGATGTACTGCCTCTGCTCTCCTGCTCTCCCCCATCATTTTCTTTTCTGTCCTGTCTCGCTCCTCGTGCCAGGGCGGCTCTAATGATTTCCCTTTATTCGCCAGCGATCGCTAATCTCACCTGCCTGTTTCTTTATCCATAGTTGCCGTAACAGCCTACTTCATATTCATAGCTGTTCAGCGTTAGTGCTGCGAGCTAGCTTTTACAGTTAGATTATATCCTCAGATGATGGGCGAATGCTGCAATGGCGCCACGTAAGTTTGATTTGATCGGGAACGCGCCTTCGAGATTGAGCTGTCATTTTCTTTGAGATTGAGCTGTAATTTTCAGTGACACATGAGTACATGTAAAAAAAAACAAAAACAATACAAGGTACTGACTGTAAAAAAAAAAAGTTCAAGACTGCGTTTCAAGAGCTTTCTGTGAGGATGGACCACGTTTTGGCGCTGCTGGGTATTTCCAGCTGTGTCTGTGGTGACAAAGACCAAATATTTTTTGACAAGAATTTGTCTGTGGTGCCCCAAAACAGACATTTTTAAGCCAAAGCACGATCTTTTCCTAACCCTAACCAAGTGATTGTCACAACATAAAATAAGAAATGTGAACTTAAAGATACACAAAGTTGCAACATATTCATGGTTTGCAAACTGACTAGATTTTTTTTGTGGTGATCATGCTTTGGCCGTCCTGGTTCTGGAGCCAAACCCAAATGTTGAAACGCCGTCTTGAACAGTGGTCTCTTGCTGGTAGCTTTATATCTCGCCCAGCTTTATATCCCAATATGAAAGTCAGCTCATGTACACATAATGGTGTTGCAGAACTGTCAGTATGGTGCATTGCAAATATTTTATCCTGGCAACTGGGCTGAACATGGACAGTCACTGTATTTCATGCATGTGATCTTAAGAACAAATCGGGTCTGTACCTTCAGTGAGCTTCCTTATAATTGTATAATACGGAGGAGTCCAGTGCAGAGCTTGAGGAAAGCAGATACATTATGATAAATGAGTTCAAGTAGGGGAACAATAGCAGTGAAAAAAGTAGGCAGAGCAATAATCTAATATCTAACTGGCTAAAAAAAGACAAATAAAAAGCGACTTGATCCTTTTTAAAGGAAGACAGTTTTCTGGCTTTAGCGTCTCTGATTCCAGGCTTGAATTCCAGGTTAAATGACTGCAGTTGGAAATATATGACACAATTATATATTAGGCCTGAAGTAAAAAAAACAATAAGCAGAACCGCAGAATGAATTGCGGTGTCAAGTCGGTGGGTTTCCTGTCGGGCAATAAAAACCTGAACAGCGTGTCTCGGAACAAATCACACTGGGGATGTTCGTGCAGTTGTGCCGAAACATCTCGTACACCACTTCCTTGTTCCCCTTTTCATCAGAGTCTGACCGCCGTCGAACTCGTCCCCAGAATAAACTTTCCACTTCGTCAGCCTGCTCTTTGGCATCCTTGTGTAACCCCCCCCCCTCCCTCAGCCTCATCAGTCGTACAAAACCTTAATGTGGTGTGAATTTTGAGGCTAATCTCAGTCTTGTGTAAGTGAAGAAAGACCTCCTCTGCGATTAAAATATCAAAATTTAGACTATGTGGCCTCGATAGCTGCTTGTTAAATTGTATCAAGTTAGAAGCACAAACCTCTCGCGCACACGCGCGGAAGGCAAAAAGTATGTCAGTCATTTAAAACTGGAGCAAAGAATAGTTTTTCTTCTATGTCTAATTTCTGCCTGTTAGCTTTGTGCTTTTAGCTTTTGTCGCATATTGTGAACGAACAACAGCGGAACAGCCATGGCACACTTTTGCTGACGCGCGGAAGAGAAGAAGAGAAGCATTTTATTTTGAAATTTGATCGTTACATGGCAATACTACACAGACATGTTGTGCTGGGCCCCTCGGTATATGAGCACCTTAAGAAATGTCATTTTAAAATTGTTTTTTCAATATTTATCGAGGCCACATGCTGCCGGGGTGAGTAAGACCGTAGCCTCACGGCGAAAAAAAAGGTCCTGGGTTCAGATCTGCCAATCTGTTGGAAGCTGTGATCTTTCAGTTGTGGCGCTCACATGTTCGCTCCATGTCTGAGTGGCTCTCCTCCGGGGTGCTCCAGTTTTTTTTTTTTTTTTCCTCCCACAGTCCAAAGACAAGCAGGTTAGGTCAACTGGAAACTCTACATTGCCCGTAGGAGCGAATGTGTTTGTCAGCCTATATGTGTGTGTTCGCTGCGTGATAGACTGGTGACTGGATGTGCTCTCTCGCCCAGTTCACGCGGGGATATACTACAGGGCTCCTTTGCAGAAAGCGTATCAACTCAAATCATCAATTTTAAAGTGCGGTTATAAAAAAAATACGAGGTTAAAAAGGCTGGCGTACCTTTAAAATTACGGCTTAAACTGTTTTATATTTCAGATGCGAGGTTCGTAGCGAGACGCTGATGGTTTTTGGGAGCGCTGAATTAAGCGCCGCGACGCTCAGATATTCACATTTTTGTGGACTTGTGGGGATATTTAAGGTCTTGAGGGTGGCAGGATGAATGAATTCGGCCAGCACAGGCAGCTACAGGAGCTCCCCGCGGTGACCTAAATAGCTCCATTCATAAAAACATCTGCATTCACAACCTTGTGGACTAATGTATAAAACTGGAAAACCACCTTTCTATCCATGTGTACACGTTTCACTGATATGACAAGCTTTAGATAATAAGCATGAACAAAGTGGTTTTTTTTAGATGTTTTGTGGGTGCAGGATGATGTTTTGAATATATATGTAGTTGCTTTAATTGCACAACCATCATTGAGTAATCTTTAGTCAAAGGTTGTTGTTTTCAAATGTGCTCTACAAATAAACTCGACCTGACTTGTAACTCATGTGCACGGCCCAAGGATGATGGCAAGGATGGACTTTAAAGTCTCCCCTCCAGGCGATAATGTGTTTGTGTGTGTTTTTAGCTTCACTCTGTAGGATGATGTACGTGCAGAGTTTTGACACGAGAAGGCTGTTTTTGCTGGAAGTGTAAATTTCCTCTGTGATTCTTTGTGACGTCACAAATAATTTCGAAGCCAGGCTGTGATGTTGAAACTCGTAGTCTCCAGTGCACGAACACTGAGAACGGAAGTATTAGATACATTGTGTCCATCAGTTGACGAATATTTTGATATTCATACTCATTTTTGATGGCGGAGGAAGAGGGGGAGGTGCCATTTTAAGGGTTTTAATGTGGGAATTTTACTTTTTTTTTTTTCCCCCAGCAAATGTTATGTCGGAGAAATACAATTTTGATGGACGGACTGGATCTGCGGCCGACAGTTGTTTTGTCGCGGAGCTCAGTTGGAATAATTTAAACCTCTGAACTTCGTCGCAGCCCAGAGTTGATGTGTATTCCTGAGCGTTCGCCCTTTTAGAAAATGTACATAACAACGTGAAAAAAAATGGTGCAATACTGTATTTTTAATCCAATAGGCCACGAGCACTGTGTTACATGACTGAATTTGAAGGTGTCATCGTCACATTTTTAGATCTTGTGCATTCGGTCACAGTCAGCGGCTGTCAAAGACGCCCTTTGCTTTGTGAGCGACGGTGCGTTTTCTGTGCATTAGTCACTTCCTGCCAAACAGACATCGCTGATGAGGCGGCGGCGTGTAACGCGGGAGAAGGATTTGTAACGTCGTTGTTCTATCTCGTCGATTTTTCTTCGAGGAAAAAAAGGAGCTTCATGAAAGCAGCCGCCATTGAAAACAAAAAAGCAAACACAGACTTGACTGGCTAAATCATCATCATGCTCCTCTCGCAACACTGTAGGGAAAATGCTGCACAGTTGCTATGGAGCCCTCTGTTGCTAGGCAATGGGTTGATTATCAGAGTTTTTTTTCTTTTTTTTTTTTTTTTTTTTTTTTTTTTATATAAGAGGCAGAGCGGTGTTTTCTTTGCCGTCCAGCAAATTTGTTTTCAGAACTGACAGGATCTGTGGAATAACATGACAACGACATCCTCGATTTGAATATGTAATTTAATCCAGCTTGATGCGTTTGTACTCTGAGTGTTGGAACAACTGGATATTTAAATGAAAACGGAAGCGGCGTCGTTGAAGGTTACACTGTGGGGGGAGCAAGTGCCCCCTCCTTTACCCTATACGTACCGTACGAAAGCACATCGAGCTTCTTCCTTGAGCTCCTTTAATCAGATTTCATCATGTTCTAATGCCGAGTGAGGTGCAACGAGACGTCGACTCGACTGCTGAAAACTCTGCCTTCTTGGCTCGAGTACAGAATCAACCCAGATATGCCAAAAGACTTAACTCGGCCCCTAATCTCAGCACCTGTTTGTCTGTAATTTATGCTGCTCCATTTGTCAAAAATATCCAGTTTTTTAAGCAGTGGGTACAGTGAGGGAATATCATTATGTTGCCCTCTTGTGGTTGCACTAAGATATCAGACTGCGTAAGCCTTTTTTTATTAGTGCAGGAAGGAAATCCATCTTCC
>OMLP01014076.1:21574-33017 GCA_900302685.1 Spondyliosoma cantharus
GGGAAATCTAGTCGACGCAGCAGCTGTCGTCATCGCAAAGTTCCCAGGCCCCGCTAAATAACTCCCTCAGCCATGATCCGGGTCAATCATCCGACACCGAGACACGATTCAGGTGTTGCGAGGATGATGTACTAATTGCAAACGGTTACCGTGGGGATCATCAAGGCGGGGATCATAAGGCAGGCATCACCGTTTAGTAGCAGTGTAATGTAAAATGTTACCACTTTAGTTTCACGTTGCACATGTTTTTAAGGAGGATTTGTCACTTGAAGATAAGTGGAATCAAGATACCCCAGAGGGCTCAGTGCTACTTTTGACAGCCCTCACACCACACCAACCCGCTGTAACGTCGTCCACGTTAACGCCATCCCCTTCTTTTTCGGGTTATTTATTATTTAAGGCCCTCACGTGTTGGTCATAGGCGAGAGACGGGGGGGGGAGAATGATGAGCAAATGTTTGCCACAAACCTCAAGAATGCCTTAAATCAATAATTTCCTAATCTCATGCACCTTCACCTGCTTTATTCAACGTATTTAAAAAAAGTAAAGACTTAAGGTTTACAGATTTACTTATTCTAACACAGCAAGGACTCACACAGGTCTTTTCAAACACATGATATGAATGAGCTCTTTTTTGCTTAAAGGATTCAGTTTAACCTTATTCAGTCATGATGACGTTTAAGACTAGTGGAACAGAAAACGGAACGGAACGGATATGAGGATGTCTGATGAGGTAGTGATATCAATGAAGGCCAGAACTAGTCGGCGATCGATCGTGAATAGGGTTTTGTTCATTGGCTGTTTTGGTAAGAGTAAGATGAGAAGATCGATGCCACCGTGTTACGGCTGTACGGCAGCAAATATGGAGACGCTGGCTTATTTTAGCGCACAGGCTGGAAACCGGGAAACCTCGAGCCGACTTCACACTTGGAATTTTTTTTGTACAGACCAAACGATCGCTGATTAGTGAGCTTCAGAGGTGTTGCTAGGCAGATGTCGTTACCCGTTCTCGTCTAACTCCGGGCCAAGAAAGCATAACGAGCATATTTTTCCAAAACACACAGCATTACCATTGTCAGGACAGTTGGAGAATATCTCTTCTTTAAACTAGCTATATGGCACTCAATTAACAATATCACACTGGCGAGGAGACGAGGCGCGAGCGCGGCGGTCAGCGCTTTTAATGAGATTGTTGCTCTGCTCTACGGGAATGTTCTTCGTGACTTGATTGATTTGCTCACAGTGTTAATTCTCACACTTTGATTTCATAATAATGACCTCTGTTGCCCTGGTGAAAGCTGGAGGATAATAAGTTGCGCCTCCCGCCTCGATTGCCCATCTCGAGAAGCCCCCGGTGCTGCCGTGCTGTAGTAAATTCTGCCATTAGGAAGAATGTTGGAATATCTTTTGGGCTGATGGCCGAAGCTTATAAAGTCTTTCTTCATACGTTTGCTGAAATGCAGCAGAACAGTCCAACGATGCCATACGGAGAGCCTCCCGTTTGCCCGACGAAATGTGCGAAATGATTCAAGAAAAGTCCTTTTCTTTTGCAGGAATGGTACCTGTCCTACGCAGCAACTGGGTAGCAAATTAGATCGATGGTTTGCTACCATGGTAATATTCACAAAACAAAGAAAAAGCCGCCGCTTTAATGGCTTAAATAGTTTTCTTTGACTTTATTTCTGCAGTTGGTTGTAAATGAAAGGATGGTGGTCTTTTAGAGGAAAGCAGGGTGGCAGCTATGAGATCACAGTGTTTAATCTCGCTGTCAGTAATTTATTGTATAATAGTAGAACTAATTATAGTATAAATAGTGCTACACTCGAAGTAAAATTGGGTGTCGAGAGATGGAATCGAGAGGGTTTGCACGCCCCGACTTCCCAGTGAGGACGAGATTTCTTGTCACCGCTCCTTTGCCAAGAAATCGCGCCGCATGTTACGCCCATAAGGCCCAGAAAGGCTCTCTGGCACAAAAGTTTTTGTTCCCCACATTGATCACTAAGTGTACATTGTGTGTCTGTGTGAGACGCCAAGGGCCATGTCTGAAGTGGCGTCGGTTCGCGAGGCGAAACCGCAAAAAACAGATCTTATTCCAGCCCCGTCGTCAGACGCTGAAAGCTGTTTCTGCTGGGATTATTGGTTAGTGTAAAACTAGAAAGCAGGAACAGCTTGACACGCTCATATGTTCATTGTTTCGGAGACAACATGGCGCCGCGGAGGGCACGATCTCTTCCCCCGTGACTCGGCTAAAAGACGACTGTCGCGAGCACTCTGGTCATAAGTTGGTAGTATTTTTTTTAAAACGAGTTCCAAGTGTTCATCGGAGGAAAAGAGAATCAAGCATTTCATAGACAATGTTGGTAGACAATTGATGGAGAAATGCTTATTTAAAGATAAAAAGGTTCGCACTCCCAACTTGTGAACTGCGAGTGCAGGTAGCGGTTTTATTTTGGGAGCGCTGCGGTGACAAAGTGAGTGTTTCTGTTCCACTAAAGCAGGGTCAAATATGCAGAGAGGGAGTGGGAGAGAGAGAGAGAGAGAGAGAGATTGGCGCTCTCTGTTTTCATCTAGCGAATGAATGTACTTTGACATCTCTGGGGAAAACTGTTACTGGTTGCTTTCACAAAGTGCGATGGAAATGGTCCTACTTTCTCCCCTTTTTTTTGTCGAAAGAGATGGGTCAGGGAATATGACAAAGCTTCGGGGCATTTAGTGTAGTGGGAGGAGAGGTGGGAGGGGAGGAAATAGGATTACGGGATGTAAGAGAGAGGATAGATGGGCCCTTTACAGCCAAGTGGTTTGCTGGTTAATATTTTAGTACCAGTATTTGAAGAGAAACATGGTAATTAACCAATATCTGCAGGACGGGGCCCAAAGGAAGGATCTTTAAGTCATTTAGATGAATCAGAGTAAATCCCAGCAGAGGTTTCAAACCATCAGAGTTTAGTTTGGGTTGTTATCTGATGGACGTACTGTGGTTAATGTCCCCTCCAACAGAAACACCCAAGAGCTTTACATTAGGAACTCTTTGGACTCGGTAACGACCGCCTCCATTCAGGCTTCAGAGGATTGTTTCCTGACCGTAATACCTCACGACTGTACAGGATAGAGCACAGTTTTGCTTGTCAAAGGCCAAGTTATGATAATACTTTCTAATTTGAAGGTTGACGAAAGCTTCGACTAAATGGTCCGCTCACCCGAATCAAGTCAAACGGGTATCACCAGACTTCTACTCCGTTCCAGTGTTTTCCTCTGGTTGACTGAGGCGACTGGTACTGCGTTGACTTGTTAACGTTTGCACAAATCGCCCACCACACAGCTGCTGCATGGTTCCCCCAAGCATTTAGCAATGATTTACGCCCAGGTGGTGTTCAGCACATGTAATGTGTGCCAATGCAATCATACTTGCAAGCTGCACCACAATGTTCGCTTATAGTTCTGGTGGATTCGTGCATTGAAAGGTGTTAATTAAGTGTAGTTAGGGATGGTAATGTATGTTCATTGGGTTTCGGTGGAGTGACACTTTACCACTCGTGAGTAAGACACAAAATGATTTACAGGAAATAGATTTGGGTCCTTGTGGATCAGATCCTGGCAACGTGCCCCGTGGGATTGAACTTTACCAAACCACCTGTTTAAGCCTTATTCGATGTTGGTCTTGGCTTCGCGATAGCTCCTGGTCGATGAGAGGATTTGAATTGCACGGGGAGTTTGGACCCCATTTTTACTCTAATGCAGATCCGGTTCAAGTGACTGAAGCTTTTCTTATGCACAATGTTCAATTAATTTGTTATTGAAGTGTTATTAACGCTTTCTGGTGAAGTCCAAGTGAAGTCAGAACCCTTTAGCTATTGTCTTTAAATTAACATCCAATGCCAAGACTTTGCCTTTCGTGTGGCGGTGACTGTTTAGAGTCTGATTGGTACCCAGAGACATGAAAATGGACTACAACTAACTAAAGCTAATAAAAATGTGTCATCGGAAGATAGCGGATGGGTCCTGGTTCCTTTCATCAGTGTGTTCCGCCTCTGTTGCTCTCCAGATGGACTGCTTACCTGCAAACAACCAAAGCCTGCTCAATACTCATTGGTCAATACGACTCAGATTAAAAATCAGACAGCAAATGCGTCCCATGCCTATAGACTAGGCATTCCTACACAGATGTCCATCATGCACCTTTACTCCTAGCCCCCATGATCACCAAGCACTGGAAGTATCGACCGTATTGGTTTACCCGCTAACCTCCCCAGAAACCTCGTGGATAGAGTCTTTTTTGATTTTCAGTTCCTTCAGCAAAGCAAACTTCCCTGTGATCGAAGCAAAATCAATGACGTATTTTTATCCATCAATACAGGAATTTCAACAGGTTTGTTGGAAATCAAATTCAATGGCAATTATTTTTATTAATATTTTTTCGTCAGAAGTGCTCATTCCGCTCTTATTTCATACAACGGATTGGTGCAATAAGCTCCATGCTCTACATAATTGAAGCCCGACAGACAATCTGTGAGTCTGTGCTGTTATTAGAGTGACAAACACTATAGTTAGAGAGGGTAAAGTGCAGACTGACAGCTTTGATTGAACTGTATTTTTAGCCATCGCCAATAAAAAAGAAGTATAGGCGTCTAGCCTTTTCATGCGCCCCGTGTCTTTATTTCAGTGTCGTGAAGCTATTTGGACAGATGAGGGTTATATTAGCAATTTTAATACATTGTCAAAAAATCTTTATGGGCTCTGAACTGTGCAAGTCGGCAACCCATAAACATCCCCCGTGACTCCGGCTGTCTGCGGTAACTGTCAGGATCTGCTATCCATCTCTTTGGTTTCAAAGCATTTTATTTTGAGAGGATTCTAGTCAAAGAGAGACAAGAGAGACAAAAGTCTTGATTGTTTTTTTTTTTTTTTTTTTTATAAATCTAAGTTTGTTTTGTGAACTTGTGAACAGGTCATCCATCAGCTGAGTGTAGAACTGAATCACTCGGTCCTCTGTGAGTCACCGCCTGCATCTAATCCCAGAGTCTCGACATAAAACATGCAAATTTTATCACATTATTTAAAAAAAAAAGAATAAACGCTTATTGATTACTTTCATGTTACTTAAACTTCAACGGTATGTTTGACTTCACGAGAGGACAACTGATTCAAACAGAAGGACAAATCGGACAAAGAACAGACGACGGACTTCCTGACACCTCCTGAGCAGGATGGTTTGAAAACTGTTCAGCACGTTTTCCTCGTCATTGGCGTCATCAGTTCTGTTCTTTATTAGCGCAGCGAGAGGACAAACAGGGTTGGCACGGAGAGAAGGGGTGTGCGAACGCTGTATGATAATGATACACGTGATAGAGTGCATATTGTAGTACATCTGCTTTCTTGCGTTGTTTATGATCCTTATGCTAATGTCATTTCCACTATAATACCATGGGGCATTATCTGAATGTACTGATTCAGCAACTGCCACATGAACCAATCACTGGACTGTTTCTGCTGTTTTTCTGTTTTTTTTGTGTGTCAGCAATTCATATTTTGTAGCCGGATCATTCTCGCTGGCGCAATGTGAGGCTGACAAGGCGGGAAAAGAGGGAGGGGAGAGGGTGTTGAGGTGTTGAGGATAACATTACCACTATAAATCTATAAAAAGAGAAAGAATTTGTAAAAAAAAAAAAAAAAAAGTGCTGAGAATCACTGTCGACAAATCTCTTCCCTCCCAAAAATCCAATGGCTGGGGTAGCAGCTTCTCAAGTGTTGGATGACAGTTTTCTATTTTTATGCTTACTTGAAAAAGGTTAAGAACACAGAAAGAAATAGAAAACAGGCAACATTAAATGGACTCTAGACTCCAGTTCTCTCTGCAGTCCTGCGTCTAGCTTCTTCAGCATCACTGTCCGTGTATGACCACGGAGGTGTGGCTGTACTGTGCTGCTATTACTATTCTTCAGTTCAGGGACTGTGTGCTTTGTGCTAAAATTAGCTGCTGAACTAGTATGTTGCTGCTATTACTATTCTTCAGTTCAGGGACTGTGTGCTTTGTGCTAATGTTAGCCGCTGAACTAGTATGCTGCTGCTATTACTATTCTTCAGTTCAGGGACTGTGTGCTTTGTGCTACTCAGTTAGCAGCCAAACAGAATTCTGTCAGCGCCACTCGAGTACAAAAGATGCTTTCAGATTAAGTTTCCAACCCTAGCTTTAAAAGGAAGCGTTGAGGCTACTGTAGCATAAAATAATTAATCATTGCAGTTATCTAAAATAGATTAAATGCACACAGTGTCCCTAAAGTGAGGGCGCTGCTGTATATCGATGTCTCTGTTTGATTATAAATAACACCCACCGTCCCTTACAGCGTCTGTGGCTACACGGGCGCCGCGAATGGATAATCCTTGTACAGCTAAAGTTGAGTGAATATTGAAGTGGGCTAAGTGTTGATGGTACATGTAAGGGAGCTGATGCACATGGCTGTTTACATGTCTACAGCATGTACTGTAATCATGTAAATGAGGCACAGTTTGCTCTTCCTGTTCCTCTACATGAACTGCCAGCCTAGGAATTAGTATGGGCGAGTGCATTTTCTCCGTGTCGTTTCATAAGCTTTCTGGGAGCGGCTGATCTATACGTCCTGTTTTACATGCGCTCAGTAAGCGGCAACAAAGCGCATTTAAGTCTGCTGTTTTGTTTGCTTACCGGCACACTTTACTCTGCAAGAGTAGCCGATGTATTTTGAGCAGTAGTTTGCCTTAAAATGTAAAAAATAATACATCGTGCAAATCTGTCTGATGTTGTTCTTTTTATTAGGAAGATGTGTGGGTGAATCCAGTATTCTGAGAGAGAAAAATGTCCCGTTTTGTTATGAAAATTAATTTAAAATCGAAATATGCATTTTAAGGAGCTTTGACATTATCATTACTCCATCAGTGTGCTTTGCTTGGTGCAGCTGAATGTGCATTCAAAGTGCAGCAGTTGCATGTTACTCTTTGTGTTCTTATTTAGTGACAGCCCTTTTCTCTCTGTTCCCCTCAGGTCCTCCAGTCATCGTAGGAATGAGCATCAACATAGCAAGCATCGACTCCATCTCAGAAGTAAACATGGTAAGCCGCGCACGTCTCGCTTCCCGTGTCTTTTGTTTCAGGTGCCCGGCGACATGTGTCCGGCTCCTCCTCACAAGTGCGGCCCTTATCGCCGCTAACTACTCCTTGAGGAGCCACTGTCTTGCTGCCAGCAGGGTACTTCACAGCGAGGGTGGAACACACAAAGGGGTTTGTGCTAATCTCCCCAGTTCCCCACACATCTCCAGGCAAGCGCCCAGCTAACAAGAGGGAGGTACCAGTGTGTCAAAAAAAGGACACGATCCCTCACTGGCTTCCCACTGACGAATGCTGCTTCGTTGTGAATGTGGAATGTTACATATTGTTCACTGTAATCCTGTAACACTGTTCTCTTGCCCCGGCGAAGACGTGAGAGCAGGCTGAGGAGTGAAGAAGGCAATATGGCCGACGTCTGAGTGATGACGTCATTGTGTCTCTTAGCACTCTGTCTTGTCGCTCAGCTTGACATCGTCACTCACAGTGCAGCTCACTCCTCAGATATGGTGGGGTGGAATAGAAAAGCTTGTCTGGTTTTGTGTGTTTTTGTGATCTTTCTTTCTTTCTTGGTTCAGATATCACCGCTCTTGAACATCACCAGAGACACACTATGTCTATATATATATATATATATTGTATCACATACAATCAATCGATGTTTGCAGCTACTTGGCGTTTTTGTCAACAGACACATGTCGGAATAATGTTGTCTGCTTTTGGGAAACCAAATTTTAAACTGCTTTTCCCCAAATCTGCAATTTGAAATAGCTGTGTATGCCGATGTGCTGCCATGTGTCACATGTCTCATGAGTCTGACTGTAGACTACAGTACTTTGACCAGAGGGCCAATGATGCATTAGCTGTCAGAGCGTATATCTCCACTTGAGCGCTTTTCCAGTTAGATACAGTACTACACAGGAGCACTAGCACAGCTGTATTTATTGGTTTGCTGCCCATGTCCTATTTTTGCTGAGCGGTTCGTTTTTTTTCTTATTGTATTAAAAGCTAAACAATTTTCATGATCCGAGTGCATAAAATAGTGTCGTTGTGCCGTCCTAGCAGATGCATTTTATTGCTGTTTTAGCTGTATCAAAATTGCTTATTCCTCTTTTTGCCCTTCATTGAATTACATCATGGTAAAGCAGTGCATGGAGGGAATTTATCTTCGTATCTGTTAGAGTTTGTGCTCCCAACATTAAATCTAATGTTGATAGAAAATCTATGTTGATGCATAACTCAGAGATCGTCGACTAACCCTAATTCAATGAACCATTCCTACTGTTTCCAAAACCACGTCTGCATTCATCCGCAGGATGCTAGCAGGAAATAACAGGATCAACACAAAAAGCGAGAAGGAAATAGTCATCGTCGCTCTTCACCTCATGCACGACTGAACAGGTTTTTTTTGTCTGTGATTTTCTTCTCCGCAGGACTACACCATCACAATGTATTTCCAGCAGAGCTGGCGAGATAAGCGTTTGGCCTACGGTGAGCTGAAGCTGAACCTGACTCTGGACAACCGTGTAGCAGACCAGCTTTGGCTCCCCGACACCTACTTCCTTAATGACAAGAAGTCCTTTCTTCATGGTGTGACAGTGAAAAACCGCATGATCCGTCTGCACCCTGACGGCACGGTCTTATACGGGCTGAGGTATGAACGGTCTCTGCTCCGTGTCTCATGCGTCTCTTACCATGTGCATTGATTTCACTCACCCCGTACGGCTCGTCCTGTTGGTTTGCATCAGAGTTTCTCTCCTCTCCACTACGCGGCTGATCGATACGCTGTACAATTTTTGGTCGTTTGGTTTCGCTTTCTTCAGCTTCCATTTCAATATGTGTCTCCGGGGTGAACCTGAACTATTTTTATACGAGTTGCAACTTACAGAGAAGATAAAAAAAAGGAAAAAAAGAATGTCAGGCCGTCAGAGAAGGAAGTGCTTTTGAATGAACTGTTTCATGAACAGATGATCAGTGTTAATCAGTGCTTACTGCTGGTATGTACTCAAATGATGTGGGTTGTGTGACTTTATAAATTAGAGCTCTCAAATTCTTCCAGCCACAACTAAATTTATGTCTTCTAAAGCAATAAAAGGCTCAATCTCAATAATAATACACTTGCTGCTACAAACTTACTGGACTTATATGGATCGTATGTTCTGGTGGTAAATGATAACAAACTTTGGTAGATAGAACAGTTTACTGACTTTATGAATCTTCTCCACTGATGATACTGTTACACTAGCATTTAGCATTAGCCAATAATTGGTTGATGTGGATGTTGATCATCAAAGGTTGCATGGTGCTGCGTTAATATGTCCAAAGTCTAAAATAGATCAGGTGAATTGAACACTCTGAATTGCCCCTGTAGTGTTTTTTCTACTTTTGGAAAGATTTAATAATGCAAGATGATTAAGCCAATTATTGCCTTTACCCCTTTATCCTAAACAGGAAGAGCACATGAAGAAAACAGATGAATGGCATCACCAATATTTAGAAATCTAGTGCAAACACTTGATTAAATATTAGACCAGAATAAAACCGGAGCACTTAATTGACGTTTTTGTTTTTGCCAACAGTTGGATGCTGCTTTCATCATTTTCCTCGAGAAGGGAAATTTTGATGTAAAAGCAAGATCAACGCAAGTTTTCTGTCCTCTTGCAGGATGAGTTATGAGTGATTTATTTTTGGTGGCAATAAATAAACTTTCAGGGTTTATTTATAAAATAAATAGTCTACAGAGTTCTAAGTATGACTCAGGACAAACAATAATAATAGTTTAGAAGCAGACAGGTTCATTAAATCCAACATTCATTGACCCAAAAAGGCTAAAAAAAGGTTCAAAATGCTCACAACCTTAATGTCCCAGATCGCTGTGACAAACTAGACAAGTCAGTCAACAGTAAATGTGCACAGAGGGACCATCTAAAATCCCTCAGGGACGTCTAAAAGTAGGAACGTGTCCCGAGGTTTGTTCAAACCGAGAATGGATTGCTGCTTTTCTTAACACAAGTCATTAAAATAAAGCGGTTTGATGGAGGCAAAGAAGCTGGAAAACGTGTTTTGTTCCGTGAATAAAAGCAGACGTCAGTGACAAGGTGTAGATCATATGAAGTGATGAATTATTAATGCAATAATCGGTATTCAGAAACTCTGAATCACTGAACTTGTACTGACACAAAGGAAGATGTGATGGCACAAGTTTTTCTTCTTTCCTTTTTATGACTGTTCGCGAGGTATCAACATGGCAGAAATGCAATCTCACTGCTGCTGGAGACCAAACAATGCAAATGTCTACCGAAGATGAATCTTTTGGGTTTGTGTTTTTTTTACCCTCGGTGACAATCGCACATGGACCTGGCAATGTAGAAATGTAATCTTGGAGCAGCATGGTGCCACTCTGAGAAGGGTCCAGAGCAGGATGAATATATTATTTGCCAGAGGAATAAGTTATCAGCAGGTATCATAGGGGCGTTTTTCAATAAAGGCCAATCGAATCACTTTATGTCTTCCCCCCGTGTGCTGCAGCTTCTCAGCTCCAATTTCAGCTCTATACTTGTGCATCAACAAGAATATGTTTGCATGCTTTGACATTCAAAACACAGTGTTTTTCTTATACTGTCGGTTGCTGCAGCACCTCTATACACCCTACGTCTTAACTCTCCATTTCAGTGCCTGTCTCTTTAAGAGCCGCCTCCCAAAAAGCCTAGTCTGTTCATCTTTGCGGGTGTTTTAATTGACCATTCTCCTTCTCAATGTGTCAAATGCAGCCGCCTGGTCAGTGGCCCTATGATAAGTTTAACGGTGTAGTTACCACTCTAGCGTCACCCCTTAAAGCTCCCTTCTAGCACAGTGGAATGAAGATCGAGAAAAGTCTGCATCAGAGGGGGGGCTAGGGTGGGAGACTGATCATACAGTGGACGTACCTCCTTAGAAGGGGTTTCACATCCCTGTTGTGATCAGAAGTCAAGAGTGAATGTAGTTATTTTAACCCAAAGTATGATCTTTTTCTAAACCTTACCAAGTAGCAGTTAATGTTCCTTAACTTAACCAAGTAGTAGTTATTGTTCCTTAACCGAACCAAGTAGTAGTTATTGTTCCTTAACCTAACCAAGTATTATTTGTTGTTCCTCAACCTATCCAAGTAGTAGTTATTGTTCTTTAACCTAACCAAGTATTATTTGTTGTTCCTCAACCTATCCAAGTAGTATTTGTTGTTCCTTAACTTAACCTAGTAGTAGTTTTGGTTTTTGCTAAACCTAACCAAGTAACAGTTTTTGTTCCTACACCTGACTAAGTAGTTGTTTTGGTGTCGAAACCTGACCAAACTGCAAACAAAATGAATCTCACTTTGTACATTATGGGACCT
>OMLP01014077.1:4634-14886 GCA_900302685.1 Spondyliosoma cantharus
AGCTTCGACAGACACAAACGTCTGTGTCTTTTTTCCCTCTGCGTAGGAGAAACACGTGAAAAGACGATGTTTCGGGGTGTGACTGAGGAAATGAGCCTTAAAAAACAAGATACCATCTATATTTTTCCAATTACAGGAGGGAAAACCACCAATAAATTAGCTTTAATTAGCTGTTTGAAAATAAATTGATGTTGAATATTGTACATCCGTTTTCGTCAGATGTAGGCCAGCTCATATAAATTAATATTTAATGTGGTTTATTGAAGATAAGAGGTTGATTTATAACATATAAAATGAAATAAAAGGATGTGTGTGGGCGGGAGGACTCCTCACAGGAATACATGGTGTGTTGTTGGTCATGTAGTGAGTAACAGCAGCAGTAGTACAGTCAGTAGTGAGGCTATAATAAGCCCCAATCCTCCTCTGCTCCCAGTTTAATCTGGTGTAAAGGGGAGTGGGCGGGGCCTACAGGTAGACCACACCTGACAGAGTGACGTCATCACGGGCTGCAGGTAGATCCTGACAAAAAACCTGCAAATGATTTCATTTGGAAGAATCATCAGGTTGCATTAATAGTAAAACATTTTTAATTTAAACCCACTGTATGTCATTTCTGCTACAAGGCGTCCCTGAAACTAAGCAAGCAGTGAGGGATCATGGGAGTTGTAGTCTTTATTAAAACCACACCATTGCTCATTGAGTCTCCAATAAATGGATCCTTAAATGGACACGAATAGTTCAAGAAATTCACATAATGCTGCTGAAAAATGTGACAATAACTGGAAATATTATTTGAGCCATAAATTGTTTATTCTATTTTGTTTATATGTTTTGTTTGGAGGATTGTCTTGTTCCCTCCTGCACCCGGACCAATAGCACGGACCCTCAGTTACGTATAATGACCCGCCTGTTATCATTCTGCCTGTCTGCATTTTTCTTTTTTTTGTAAAACACCATTGCTGATGGAAATTTGTCTGACGTGACTCGGGCAGAAACGTTCGCCTGCTTCCTCTCTCTCTGTCTGGTGTTTCTGCTGAAGTTAAAGCAACAGGTGACCAAATGAAACTGTGACGTACTCCAGTAGTGAAGTTATCATCACATTAGTGGATAAATAAAAGAGTCTGCAGCCTGAATTACAAACTGGGGTTAAAGACAACTCTGTTAATACGTTGAGATTTGATGAAAGCTATTTGTTCTCCTCTGGTCTGTGATAATAATCAGACGACATCATAAATCATATCTTATCCTGCTGTTGAGCTTTATTTTGATTCAATTATTTTATTTCCTCCAGAACCAGACACGAGCAATAACGAGAGCCATGGTGACCAAAAAGATCCGGACGGAGTACATGAAGAAGTTCAGAGATCCTAAATGGGAGACGTTTTCAAAATGCTACGAGGACTCTCTGAAGTACCGTCTGAGCCGGCGGGTGATGGAGCATTCCCACAAGCCCTGGTTCTGGGAGGGCTGGGACAGCGGCTCCGACTCCAGCGGCTGGTCCACGCCGAGGCTGACCAGGAACAAAATCGTCCCCCTGTCCCTCCCACCGCCGACGTGCTCGGAGGTGAAGCAGAGGTTGTCCAGCCCCGGAGCCAAACCTCCAGATGGAGAGACCGAGGGGGGAGCAGGTGACGCAGCGGTGGTCGACGCTGCACCTGCTGCAGGTGAGGACACTGTTGTTACTAATGTTACTGACTTTAATGATCAAAGAGTCCATTTGTTGATCAGTCAACCAACAGAAAAATCAATAGACACCATTAGATTTATGTTTCAAGCAGCTTGGTGGGTGCTGTCGGGACTTCTCATAAATGATCGTGTAAAAGAAAACATTTATCATATTCAGTATCACATCATTTATATGCATTACAGAAAATAATAGAGCTGATTCAGGATCAATCAGTTGCTTTCTCAAGTCATAGTTTGGTCTGAAAAAATGTCTTAAAAGAGTAAAATCTCCGTTTTCAATGATAAAACACAAAGGAACCAAGAAAACAATTTTAATACTTAAATGCAGTTGCTGTTAATTTTCAGTCCAATAACTAATCAATTAATTGACTAATCAGTGCAAACATTAGCCTAATTGATTACACTAATAACTCTGGAGCTCATCATCAATACTCTGGTTTCTGAGTAAACTTATGATTGTTAGCATGAGGTGTTATCTTAACTACGCTGGTGAACATTAGCATGTTAGCATTTAGCTCGAGGCCCGAGCACTGTGGGGTCTTATTTCACGATTCTAATGATGTGTAGATTGAATTATTGATTAGAGAAGCACTCATCAGATCAATCTATAATGAAGGAGTCGCCCTCCTCTGACTTCATCAGGCTGAGTTCAGGTGGTCGCGCTCTGCTCACAGGTTGCTCTGTTAGGACACTAACCTCACAATCATTAATTGTATCTGATAAGAGAAAATGGAGATTTATACTTTAATTGGAGCGACTGTTGAGATTGTCCTGGTTCGTCTGTTTCCTGTCTGGCTTCCAGGAATATTTTGGGATGAATAGCAGATCCCCAAGAGGAGTTTTGTTTGTGCTCCTGTGTGAGCGTCTCTGACAGTACGAGGGCCGGAGGCTGCTTTACCTCAGGAGACACCGGGGCTAAAAATACATGTGGACTGAAGGTTGAGCGATCAGGTGGGACTGTTTCCCATCTGATCCCGAGATAAAGGGCCGATTGTGTCTCCTGTAACATTTCCATGGCTGCGTTTCAGAGCGCAGAGCGTCTGTGGAGGAGCTTTGAACTTCACCAACACACGTTTTTTAGAAAGTCTACATGCAGCAAATGTGACAATACAACAAACTGCAGAGCAGCATGACACAAACATCCGGCTGCAGTCGACTCAGCTTCCTTCTTACTTGTCTGCTAAGTAAGAAACGCCGTCTGAAACTATTTAGGAAACTAAAACTCTGCAGCTATTTTGATAATCGTATAATTGTTTGAATCCATAAAGCAAAAACACCAAACGTTCTCTGATTTCAGGTCCTGAAATATGATAATGCTGCTTTTCTTTGACGTATACGATAATAAATTGATCATCTGCGACAAGTTGAGTGTTGGTCGAACAGAAGACGACGTCTGATGAAGTCATGTTCGACTATTTGAGTATTTTCCATGATTTTCTGACAATTTAATGACAAAATGACCAACGATTATGAAATAGTCTGCAGATAAATCAATAATGATAATCATAATATCAATAATCACAATTGTAAGTTGCAGAAATACTTGATTGGTGCTTGAAAAGGGCAGACACTTCAAAAAGTACTTGGCACGTGATTGATCATCAGCAAGAGTGTTGTAAACCAAAGTCAGCTGCTCAAAGAGTAAAACACTATTTTACATCTATGAAATCCTTCAGTGTCGTTCTTTTCTCTTCTTTAACTGAAACAAACTCTCCAGGTCTGATACAACTGATGCTACAGCAGCTACGCTAACCTTTGAGGAGCCGCCATTATTGTTTTCAAATGAAAAGTCGCTCCTCTCGCTGGTCGTTGCATCACATCCTCACCTGTAGCTTTTCTAGGAGGCTCAAAACTTGAAGCCTGGCGAGATGGATTCACGTGATCATATCCTGAGTTCAGCCTCCTCACAAGATAAACTCTGAGTGTGTTTCACTCTCACTGACGGTAAACTGAGATCATTCTCAGAAACGACTGAATCAGAGCCAGAAAGTCAGTGAGAAAATGTTTCTGTAATAAAATCTTTGCCTCGTTGTTTCTGACCTGCAGAGTTTTTTCTGTCTCAGTTGTAGAAAACGGTGTGAATGAAACCAGCGGTGGTTCCATGGTTGCGGCTGCAAACAGCAGCGGACCTTCAGATGACACGGAGACGGACAACGGTCCCGCTGACACGCCGTCCTCTGACGGGGAGCCTGTGAATCCGGCACCCAAGAGACGCCACCGCCGCCGCACCCCTCGGTCTGAACCGGAACACCGCGACAGTTCCCATGACGATAAACCGGTTGTCGTACGTAAACCACCGAGAGCGAAGAGCCAACCGCCGATCAGCTCCAAGGAGATCCGCCGGTCGTCCAGCCGACTGGACTGGACCGAGAGACACACGGAGGTCAGGAAGACGCCGAATGAGGTGAGAGTTCGTCTCACTGAACACACTTTCAGACAAACCTCGTCAAAACAAAACAAACGCTTGTAGCGTGGGCTCATGAGCTGTCGTCTTCACTGTTAAACAACCAAAAATCTTCCTACGTCACTCAGGCAGAAATGTTCACAGATGAGACGGGCTTCTTAAAATCCTGACGTTTCGTCTCATTTACTGATTTCCTTCTTCTCTCTGACTCCTGGAAGCTAAACAACAGGTGACCAAATGTTCTGGTTGGATCATTCAGGAAATATTCAGGATGATGTAGGAACAAAACTCCAAATATAAAACAAAGATTTACTTGTTTTTAGACATTTTAAGGCAGAAATGTTACATATACAAAGATCCAAACTGTTGGTTTAACTCTAGATTTTATATGATTTGCATCACCGCTGAATGCAGTTCAGTGTTTCATGTAAAGTAAAAAGACAGGAGCAGGTAAAAGACTTCAGATGTAGAAGTGGAGCAGGACGAGTCTGCGAGCGCCTCGTCTCGATCACTGGACACCAGAGAAGTGAAGCCGTGTCACCGAACACTCGGCCAACATTAATAATGAAGCGCCGGTGGTTCTCTCTGGTTTCTCCTCTCAGATCAACACATCCGACGCCTGCGTTCAGACCCGGCGGGACAACGACAAACGGGGCTCCAACCCGGACCGGCGGCGGGCTCGGTCAGCTGACCTGGAGAAGACGAGGCGGTCGCAGCTGACGGTGGTGGACGACCGCTGGATGACGGAGTACATGCGCTGCTTCTCCGCCCGGCTGAGGTAGAGACGGGATCCTCCCCCTCCTGAAAACCAGGATTGGAGAGCCGATACGAGACAGCGGAGCAGCAGCAGGGGTTAGTGTATTCAGATGAAACAACAAGAGAACCACGTCAAACCAGAACCTCCCTCGCTGCCTCGTCTCCTCAGAGAGCCGAGACGTGGCAGAGCTGCTGATAGAGAAGTTAACGTGTTTTCAAATGAGGTGCTTTCAAGTGTTTCGTGATAAAGCCTAAAAATATTGCAGTATTATTGAAGGCCGTATCGTCCGGGTCTTGTTTTCAAGCTGGTTATAATTTAAAAGTGAAACAAAACAAAATAAGTTAGTTTTGTGGAACTCGTATGAAGAGTTCAACAAGTTTGAAGTCTTCTGGATGTCGTCTGATAATAAACTTTACTGATAAACAAGGTTACAAAGTGCATCATGGAAAAGGAAAAGAAAGAAAAAACACAAATGAAGAGCAACAAAAAGAGACTAAATTAAAAGTAAAACAGGAGGATCAGAAAACATCTTGTGAAGTCCAGTAAGAGTAAAATGATAAAACAATACAAAGGGAAACTTGTCTACTGTGTGTAAAAAATTGTGGTATAAGAATTAAAAGTTGTGTCATTTCTGGAAAAAAAAAAGAAAACCTGCTGAAACAGAGAGAATATTGAAACCTCAAACTATTCGACCTTCTACTCTAAAAGGTTCCTACAGTTGTTCCCTGAGGACCCACAAACATGCAGCACATTAAACGTCTGAACAACAACAGAATTGTTGTTTTCTCAGTTTATGACTTGAGGACTGGAGGGAAAATGTTGCCAGGATCATTTTTGTAATTCATGCATGAAAAAAAATCTTTAGTTTTTTTCCACGTGTGAAAAATAAAAGTGGAAAAAAAGGTATTTCTCCCGTAGTAGAAATGTAAGTGGAAAACATTTCAGGAGAATAAAAACATTTTCAGATCAAATTATTTTCATGTGTAAAACCAGGTGAGAAAGATAAAAACGTCTCTCTGGACAAAAGATGTGAAGGGAAAAAAACCTCCTGATTTAATTTTTGCAGTTTGTTTCACACATGAAAAAAAAAAAAAGAGGTAAAGAATTATTTGGGGGAGAAAATATCTGGAGATAAAAAAACGTTTTGTTTTGGGTTTTTTTTGCAAAATTTATGTGGAATCAGGTTTTTTCTTTGTTGGTTTCACACATGAAGAAAATAGTATTTCTGCTTCTTTTCAGGAGAATATTTCTCCCGAAAAGTATCCGCCTCTAAAAAACCAAACAAATTGAGAAACCAGTATAATTCCCAGCAGCAGTAACAAACACAGGAGGACACGTTCCTGTCAGAACTCTTTGTGGGTCAAACATTGTCCTCAGAACTTATTTTAGACTCGGGTCCCTCTGATGTCTCCGGGGAAACTTCCTGTTGTTGAAACTCATCGGGTGACACAAACACGACTCCACATTAGTGTCGGTTCACTAACGAGCTCCTCGTGTTAACACTTTACTCTAACGAACACTCGACATGACGTCACTCTGACGAGGTAACGAGCTGATGGAGGGTTTTCTTGTTGCTTCGGAGAGTCGCTGCTGTCGAGGAACAAAAACACACTCAGCCGCTGTGAGTTTAAACTTCAGACAGTCGTTTATCTGCCGACTGTCATTTAGTTTTAATTTCTCCTGGATGTATTTTGCCGTCCTCGTTAAAACATTCCTCCCACCTGCAGGCTGACGGAGAGTTTAAACCTCTCCACGCTGAGAAAACATCTGTCAACACTCAGCGTGATAAAATATCTGATTTTAAACAACAACTGAAGATTACACCTTCATTATGCATGATTAATGTGTGAACAGGCCTCAGGTTGAATTACACTAAATATGACTGTTATCTCTCGCTGCAGTGATCCATCCACTCACCATTTTAAAAGTAGTTTAGTCATTTTTAAAGATAAAAAGTTCCTTCCAGCTTCTTAAACGTGAATATTTTCTGGTTTCTTTTCTCCTTTACGACCACAAACTGAATATCTTTGGGTCGTGAACAAAAACAACATCTGAGGAACATTTTCAGATGTTTTATCAACCAAACAACTAGTAAAATAATTGAGAAAGTAAATTAAAAGTAATTAAAATTGGGCGTTCGTCCTCCGACAGCAGCGATTTAAAACCTGCAGGAAGTTTCAGGTGCGATGGACTGAAGCATCTTAACAAACATCAGAGAGAATCACAGAGAGAAAACTCTTCCAGATCGTCACTATTCGAATGTATTTTTAGTTTCTGAGCATGAAAAGTCTCCAAACACTCGGCCGTGTTTTTATTTTAGCTGTTCGTCATTTTTCAGTTCTCTTCCTCAAAGGCAGCTGTTGAGTTTCTAACTCAAAGTGTTCGAATCAAACTGGAGTATTTTTGATATTTGGATATTTTGGATCTTCAGACTCGACTGTAGACGAGAAGAAACTACGTAGAATTAAAGATTTATCAAATAAAATAGTATTAAAAGGTATTTTCTGAGTAAAAAACTATATTTAAGCTGTGTTAGCTTTATTATAACCTCAGATTTAAAGTTGTTTATCTTTTGATTTTGATCAATAATCTGCTGACTGCAGCGCTTCATGCAAAACTTCTTCCTCTTGATTTGAGCTTCTTGTGCCGGATTATGCAAAAAGTTTTTAATTTAAAGAAGTTTTGAATAGTAACTTTGTGAGATTAATCAAAATGCAACACTGTTCATTTAAGTCTTAAAACGGTTTATTTGCTTTATGATTAAATCTAAAAATCGTGCAGTTTTCTTCAGATGAGACGGAGAAGCAGAGGCGCCATTTTAAACATAAACATGATGTTTTTAGTGAGTGTGGCTCAGTTCATGATTTACTTTACAAGTTTAGTTTCTTTTCCGGTTTAAACATGATGATAAATGTGCTTTAACGTCGCTGCTGTGGAATTTGAAGGGCGATGTGTAAAATATGTCCCGAATTTTCTTTATCTCACAGATTAGAGAATTAACTAAATTACTGGAGAGTTAAAGTCGTTTTCAATTTTTTTTTTTTTTTTCTGCTTGAAACCCCTGAGATCAGTTTGAGTTTGGGGATAAAAATGAAAAATAAATGGAGTGTTTACAAAGTTTAAATGTGTGTTTTGGTTTCACCAGTTTGTCTGATTGTCTGTCAACCGTGTGATGTAACTAAAAAGATTGTAAATACGTGATGATGTCATCATTGTGCGACCGACACTGAGGGCTAACGTTCACGATGTACCTGTGGAACATTTTGTGAGTTTACTGTAAAAAAAAAAATACTGAATCACTGAGAATGTTTATTGATTTAACACCGGCTGAACCTCGTCACTCTGAATGTGCAGAACTATGGATTTATTATTTAATTTATTGTTATTATAATGATTGTTGAACGCTTCAGACTCAGAGGTTTTGTGTTGTTTCACTGTCAGACGTCCAGTTTGAAACTTTAACTGCACACAAACTGATATTATCTTCGCTTATATTCACATTTTCTCACTTTATATAAAAATCCAACTCTAAATTCAGCATTCAGGGTGAATTTAGTCTTTTAATATGAACAAAAATGTAACTTTGGAATAAAAACAGTTCAGACAAAACATACATGTATTACTTTTACACTCAGAACTGAACTGAAGTCTGAATTTATTAATAAAACATGACTTGAAATTAGACAAATGAGACAAACACAATTGGAGGAAAAACATTGTCACGTTTCTTTGTAGTTTTTTGCTCTCACATGACAAAAACAGCTGAATAATTTCCTTTAGAAATGTTCAGAAAGATCAAATAATGAGAAGAAAGAGAAGAATATTGATATCAGACTTTATGTTTTTAATTAAGGATCTTAAGTAAAAAAAAAGTCTTTCTTTTATATTCTAAAGTGGATTTCAAGTGTTTTGTCTCAAACTGGACGGCAGGTTTCTAAACGTCTCTTCTCTGTTTGCGTTTCTCTTCAACTTGAGGAATGTTTTGTCTTTTTATGCTTCGATATAATTTGTCAAAGTTCATTAAGAGATAAAAACGTGCACAGATGCAGTCAGAGCTGAAAAACACACATTATTGAATTAATTTAAGCCGACAGTGTCTCATTATTCAGCTCGTTACAAACTTTTACTGAAGCTGAAGTAAAATATGAAGTTTGTTCTTATGGCTGCATTTGAGATGTTTTGTGCTTCAATTCATCCAAATTCATCTCGACAAATTCAGCATGTTCATGAACATTAAGTTAATAATATTAAAAGTTTAAATTTGAGATTTTTTATGATGAGTTTTTGAAGAGATTTTCACATTTTAGAGGCGACTTTGAAAACACACAAAACTATAAAGTTCTTAAATCCTAAAAAAACAAAGACGTACTTTTGAAGGACAGTTTTGATTTCTGAATGTCAAACACATGATTTAAAAGTCATGTGATCATAAAATAAGATGATTAATTCTCATCCAGGTGTCTCTCAGGTAGAACGAAGCTGAGGTGAAGCGGTTCAGAGTCGTTGTGTCGTTATGTTTGAGTCGGACAATCACAGGAGGATGTTTGAGACGTCTCATATTTAGAATCATCAGCTGTTGTGTGATGAGGGTGTGACTGTTATCTGCTGAAGCTTTCAGTTCGTTTGGTTTCAGGACGGAAATGAAATAAGTTTCAAACCTTTGAATGAATATTTAATCACGTTTTATCTCCGACCTCGTTTACATTTTTAGTCACTGTATTTGTATTTGAAAACGTGCACAACGATCTATATTTTCATCCACTTTGCTGTGAATAAATCATATTTAAATAGTTTATATACGTGTCAGCGTGTTTTATATTTACCGTCTTTTTTAAGTCTGAAGTTTAAGTTCTGGGTCGGATCAAACAAGAGGATGACTTTATATCATCAGGAGGGAGAAGAAGAGACGGAGCATGAGCATAAAGCTTGTGGCTGTTTACAAACAGACAGTAGAAGAAGAAACCAAACACAAGAAGAAGAAGAAGAAAATGTCTAGTGCAAGGAAACCAGAATGGTTTGTGTGGAGCGATAATGAGGTGGAACTGCTGCTGCGACTCACACTCGACTACAAGGAGAGGAAGCTGCAAGAAACACCAACACAAGCACGTAGTCCGCCATTGTTGTTGTTGTTGTTATGAGACGTCGCGGGGTTCAGAGGTCGAAGGCTAGAGGTGGAGGGGTGGGGCGATGGAGTCATCCATACCATAAGTATGAGGATTCACCGTCCACACGAGAACCAGAGGGCGGAGTTTTCTGATGTTTCCACCCTGAGACCAGGTTTCAAAAATGTGAGTTTACAGGATCCATGTGGACGATCGGACAGAACCATGCAGAACATGTGAGGTTACAGTAAAGAGCGTTTCCATGTGGACGACCTCTAAATCAACAGTTGCCTCTCTCGCTGG
>OMLP01014078.1:917-13167 GCA_900302685.1 Spondyliosoma cantharus
TGTGTGCTCCTCGCTTAATAAGATGCACGTACGCGTGCACAGGATCGCATGTCTTGATGCTGGTGTGTCATGTTGTGTGCAGGCAAGTGAAACCAACTGTGTGTGTGTGTGTGTGTGTGGAGTGTTTCAAATAGTGGGTTTTGTTATCAGCCCGGCAGAGACAGCAGGCGTGACAGAGGAGAACCCTCGTCTGAAACACTGAGGAGAAGCAACGTGTCAATTAGAGACGTCTCTTTTTTTAAAACCGCAGTGCAGCTGAGTTTCCTGAGCTTTTCCAATCTTCGCGTAGTCACATCTGCAAGACACACACACACACACACACACACACACACGAGGAGGAAAGGTGGCGACGCTGCGGGCCGCTTGAGTCACCGTGTGTCATTCGTCTTCATTCAGGTGACGACACGCTTTCCGGTTAAACTCTGCTGAGGTGCAGTTCAGCCTCATTACTGCGCTCACTTACAGTTCAGGTGTGCAGTCGACTGGCTGAGGGATGAAAGGAGCGACGCACAAAACCACAAACGGACGAACAGAGGCGAGAAAATCTTTCGTTTGAACACTAGATTCGGTCACGTCTGTGCAACAGGAAAGATAAAGCAGCACTCAAATGACGACTGCTGCTCAAATTTACAAATAATCACTAGCAGCATTTGGCAGTGGTGGCAAAAGTACTGGAATACTCGATTACAAGTAAAACTACTGGTACTGAAGTAATACTTAAATAAAAATACAAAGCAGTAGTTGTCCAAACGCAACTCAGAATACTACTTTTTGGCATTTTTGTGTATTTTGTCTGTATATCTGGGTTTTCAGTGGCCTGTTTGTGATCGGATAACTTTATTGGTTACAGCAAAGCAGATCCAAACTCAACTATGATTTTAAAAGTAACTAGATTGCATGGTGTAATGCATGTACGAGTAACTAGTTAGTTAGACCGACTTAGAAACGAGTAAAGTTCAAGTACCCGAAAAATGACTTGATTAGAGTAATGAGGAGCTGTAATAAGTTACCGCCCCCGACTGGCTGTAACATACATTAAATTCATAGTATAGTGACTCAAAAGAGCTGTAAGTGAAATTAAATATATTTTTTGGGGTGAATAAACATGTTTCTCTTTTATCAAACTTTCTTAAATCATAGAATCTTATTTTGAAAGTTTCAGAAATCCTCAAAAAAAACATCATGTAGCATTCAAACTGTGAGAAACGATCCAGGAACTGTCAGTTTCTCTGCCTTTATTAGGTTATTTTCACATCAGCTGCTTCACTGAAATGAAAAATGTCTCCATCTTCTTCTTTCAAAACACTTTTCACTCTTTGTGTGTGTGTGTGTGTGTGTGTGTGTGTGTGTGTGTGTGTGTGCAAGCTAATCCATATTTCTTTCTTGTAGTTTAGTAAAAATCCATATTCCTTATCAACGTTTCCTCTGAGAGTGTACTTTGTCCTTCAGCGTCGTCCCCTCGAGCCACAAAAACAAGCAGAGGAGTTATTGAGTATTGATCCGTATGGATCGGAACAACAGCTCAGTAATCATGTGGGCTGTGGGGTCAGAAGACAAACACACAAAACACGTAACGCCGGTTGATTCCCACGTAAAAGGACGGAGCGTATTAAATGTGAAGATGCTCCCACTGTTTGAACATTCATCAGACTAGAGGAGGGGGAATGATATCGATTACCATACGAGTCGGCTCCGTCTGAGGAGAATTGCCCTGAAAGTGCTTTTTATCTCGAGATGTTCTGAGCTGGTGGAATTGCGAGCAGCCAGGAAAGTACGAGTCGTGATCCTGAGGTCCGTCAGAGTGCTCACGTCTACTTAGAACGACTTCTGAAGCAGAAATACAGCTTTTATCTTTGCACATTTTGAGGGGAAAGTGGCAGCAGGAGCTCAAGATCTGAACAGAGAATAACAACATGTTTTAAAACCATTTGTTTATTCTTATTTTATGATGTTTTGGTTAAATATAGAGTGTTGAGTGTTTCATTTTTCCTCTTTTTGTCCTATTTGTATGTATGCTTGTATGAAAAATGAAATGTTAGCTACAGAAGAATTGTGTGCTTCCTGTATTTTACCCTATAAAAATAATCTTTTTCTACAAAGAGAAGCACATCTTTTACAACTTAAACATCATGTTAAATTAAAAGCATTTTGCATTTTTGGACCAAAGTTTGTCTCCTTGCCGGGCGACCAACAGCGGTTCCTTCAGCCTCCTCCGTCGTTCCTGTGTTTTGGTCGTGTCGCGGCGACCATCACCAAAGATCGTCCTCTTCCTACGTTGACAGGACAGTTTCAAACAACGTTGTGGCATTTTCAAATTAAAAGCCCTGGTTATGAAAAAACACAGTGACTGCCTGCATCATCTTCATCCATGTGATTGCAAGATGAACTTTGGATGTGCCAGATAACACAGCTCACATTTTCAGGCATCGCCCTGGTAGCTGTTCGGTAAACAGCTGTGAGATGTTACCGCCCTTAATCAGTTAAGCAGCGAGGTCAGCCGTGTCAATATTTTCCCATATCTGCTCGGCATTGTCTCCTTTATTTACCTTCCCTCTCCCCCTTTGGGAGCAGCATTCCACTTACATCTTAAGATGGCCCCAGATCACTTAAGCCACTGACCATATGTCATAACTCTGCACGGGATTAGGCACATTCTCCACTTTATGGGGCTAACTTGTGGGAAAGTGTGTGCAGCGCCGGACTACCAGTATTACTTGGAGAAGATCCACCTCGGATCAGAGTCGGCTGCAGCTTTTATTCCTCAAACCTGACATCAGAAATGTGAGCGGGAATGAATAAAATATCTACGAGCTGGGAAATTAGAGCAACGGTGAAGCACCGGTGACGCCCACAACACGTGAACAAATAAATGAATGAACATCTAAAGGTTCTTTACTCACTCGTCACGCTGTGAACGCGTGCATACGTAATGTTACTGATGCATTAATGACGCCACATGGTAACTGTCGGTGGCGCAGTGCTCTTGTTTTGTTTGGTCTCCATCTTTGTTGCTAAGAGCTAATCTCTGCCCTTTATTCGCCTGTCAATCAAACACAGAGGGCGGTTCCGTGCGCTACTTCGCCTCAGCTGCTCTGTCGATAAAGTTTGTCTCAGGTGAGCTCAGAGCAGCAAGTTGACTGAAATGACTGTTGATGGTGACAGAGGAAAGTCCTGTTCGTTAACGGTCAGATTTGTGTTTCTTCTCATGTGTTTGCGCAGAAGAACAACAGCTTCCAGGCAGACGTCTCGAGGCTGATTTGTTTTGCGGAGATAAGTGAAATCTGCAAATTTGTTACCACCGCCAAGGACATTGTGTTTTCACACGTGTCTGTTTTGCAGCAGGATTACACAAAAACTGCTGAACTGATCGCTGGATGTTGGTTCACATCAGGATAAAAGGACGGATCCATTTTTTTTCTCGCTTTCTGTACATTGCAAGTTTTATTTTTTCCTAACCAGCGACCACATGTGAAGATTCACCCCAGTAATGATCGCACAGGCGTAATGATCGTAGCAGCAGGGAGCAATAAGAAGACAACTTCCCCTAAAAAGCTGGATTTATGTAACACATAACCTTTTATGTTCCACCTTCAAAGCCCCGGGAATCAATGTGATACATAATGCATGTTGCAGATGAAGATAAAAAGCAGTCGTGATGCGTTCGGACGGCTTGTTGTTGGCCTGAACCTCGATATCAGTGATTCTGTGAAACCCCTCCAGGGATTGGACCTCTGGAACAAATCCAACTGTTTGTTACATGAATATGAATAAAATGTTGGCAACGTGTGTTTCTACATAGTACAGATATGTTGTCGTTGTGTTCTTTATGTTCCTACTTTGTGTGTTTTCTTCAGTTTTCAGTTTCATGTTGTCACAACGCTCGGTTAGGGCGAAGAGAAGATAAAGTTTTGGCTTCTTGTCTCGTTAACAACATCAAGCGCCACATGCAGCATGAGGACGCAGACCGTAGAAATGTTGCTGCGACACGCGCGAAACAAACATTTTGACGCAAATGACGCACGACTTTCTGACAAGTGTAATAACCTCGTCTATAGTTCTTTGTTTTCAGTTTTCAGCAAATCACTTCATGCAAACTTTTCCTACATTTGTATAAATCCATATTGAGGCGACTCTTTTGCACCCGATTCAAATTCGATTCAGTGATTTTTTTTTTTTGCATCGCCTCACACAGTATCAAGTACATTATCCGTATATGAATACTGAAAGAGGACAGTCGGGATTCATTCCTGAGGCAAATGAGCTTGCAGTGGTCTCGGGTGTCGATCGGCTGTGATTCAAACGCTCCAGGTGGACGCGTCAAGTTTCCTACTTTGCACTTGTTGTTGCACGAATACTTTTCCAATCCGTCTCTGATCAGGAAGCAAAAGATATAAAGAGTAACCACTGCTGAACTGCCACTGGATTCCATGTTTCCAAACGTTTTCTGGCACGTATTGTGAAAATGGAAACTTGGAATGGAACCAGCGATTAGAAACCGAACCTTCTCATGAATCTCTTGTTTACATGACACAAAAGTTTTGGAGAACGTGGTGGTAACGGCAGGAGCGTCTGTGTCACAATGCTTCACTTTACAGGATCGCCCTCGTTCCTGCTCGCTTGGTTTTCAAGTGGAGACCTCAGAGGCAGCGGTGAAGAATCTAAGACATGCAGTGTTAAACCGAGGCGGATAACAGCACGGCGCTCGGACCGGATATGTGACAGTCTTAAGATTCTTCTTGTGTTGAATACCTGTGTTTGTGCCCCCGGGGGCGACGAGCTGCTGCCTTCAAATACACCCTGCTCAGCAAAGTTTGTGCATCACGTCAGAGGAAAAAAACTTCCCCGACTCGTGCACTAAAATGACCTGATTTGGTTAGACGGTATCTCTCCTGCACGAGTGCAAACATCTGGGAAATCAGATAGCGTCAGATAAATAAATGCACGACTGTTTGAACGAAGCAAAACAAAAGCGGTCCAATTATTAGGAGCGCTGATTTCCAGCTCAACAGAACGAGTGAGCTTCGTTAGTTGATTATAAAAACTGTCTCATTAAAGCAATCATGACGATAATACTCAAAATCAATATCTCCGACTCCCAGCGGTCCCGAGGGTAATGGTGTGATTAACGGTGGCGGGTAACCTTAATTGGAAATAAACGCAGAAAAAACACGTAAGGCTGTTTGTGTTGCATCGTGGGATGAGGTTCGCTGGGATGGCGGTTACCTTGGAAACAGCAGAGGGGCGGTCCTTCAACGGGGTGGGAGTCGGGCTTTAATGCGTTTCGAACAGACGGAGGAAACATTAAGTGTTGAGTTAGAGTCTGTAATCAGGCAGTTTTCACCTTTGCATGTCGAGTAATTTGAGTTGAGATGACTCAAAACCACCTGATAGGATTTGTTAAGTCAAGTAGAAAGAAACAATCACATAATCACAGGAAATTAAATATTGAGTGTCTGAGATCCTAAAATTTGAAACAAAGTCTTTTTAAAATGTGTTTTAATGCAAAAAACTGTTTGACATTTTGGGAAAAATACTTATTCAGTTGGTCTTGACAACACGCCACCCTTGTGTCCGTCTGTCCAATATTGCCCAGACAGACACGGCAGTTAGCTTAGCTTAGCATAAAGATTGGAAGAGAGAGAAAAGACAGAGTCTAGACTGAAAAATCACCAGAAAGCACCTCCAAGGCTCAATTATTCACTTATCTGACTTTCCTCTGCATTGTAGGGCCTGTAGAGCATAAACACCAACGGCGAGAATGATCAAGAAAGCCCAAATTATTAAGACTTGCCATCGATGATGCTTCACAAACTTTACAAAGTTTCTTCTGACTCAACAGCTACAAGATTAAGTGAGTTTTAAAGTGAGTCTGGGGAGTTTCTGCACGGCCAACCAAGAAGTTTCGGTCGATAAAATGTCTCCTTTCTGGTGTAAATAGTGAAATCAGTCGTGTCTTCGGAGCGCTCCTGTTGTAGGAGGTCATAATTGCACACAGCAATCTCTCTCTGTCTCAGCCTGCCTCTCAAACGCTGCATTTACATCCTTGTGGTTTATTTAAAGATGTAGTTGTGCGCGAGGAGGGAGGCGAACACTGATTCTGGGTCAGAACCAACACGTCCCGAGGATCATCCATCATCTGCAAACAGCGCTGTCTGCCCCGACAGCGTAATGACCCCTCAGCGGACCGGGCTTCATGAGGCTGGATGGAGGAGGATCCAGCTGGACGGGGAGCTCGCGCTGATCAGGACCGGTGCTCCTGGTGGTTCTGTCTTCTGTCTCTGGATCTGGATCTGTCTCCTTCAGTCCGGGTGTCTGCTCGTCTTTATCTGCTCTTGTGTCTGACCGCCTCTCTCTTCCTCTGCCTTTGTCTGCCTCTCAAAATCTAAAATGTGATAAACAACGTTCAAAAGAAATCTCTGAGAGCGAGTTCAAAGTGAGTCAGTCCTCCTCCTCCTCTTCCTCCTCCTCCTCCTCCTCTCTCCATATATATATAAATATATATCTCCTCCTCCTTTTATTGTCTGGCACAAGTGGACATTTGCCCACTTTCATGCTCCCTCCTGCTGTCAGCGCTGCTCTATCGCAGCCCGAGTCGGGCCGCTGCAGTTAAACACGGGTTACTATGTCTGGTTAGCGGTTTTTGCTCAGTGTGACAACGTAGGCCGGCTTTTCTCCCGAGCCCAAACATTTTGTGTTATGACAGCTAAAAGCAGGGAGCGTAATTACTGCAGCATAGTAACCTGAGTGTTTCTGTGGGGGCGAAAAAGGGCGGCATAAACACACACATCACTCTTAAATAGGTCGCATCCAAAATAGAAGACCGCAAATAACCCACAGTAATAGAAAGAGCTTTGAGAGCACTTCAGCGCGAACACCGCTGGCTGCAGAGTGCTTTAGATACAGAACAAATCCTGATATAAAAGCCACTTTCTCTCTGTTCGTTTGGCTTTATTTAATTCTGTAAACTAATATTTCACACACGCAGCCGGCAAACGCTAACAAGCCTGAACGTGGTCGATCAGGAGGGAGAGAATAAAAGCTTCATACCTCCATCAGAGCATCATCATCCTGTAATCTTTGTTTTTCTAATAATACAAGTTTTCTTAAAACTGTGTCCCGGCTACGGATCGGCATCAGAACGCACAAAGTGATCCTGGAGAATCGTGGGAAACGTGTGCACGCTGGTGAGTTCATGAGAAAAGTGAAAAATATTATTTTTTTCTAACCAAACCTCATTAAAATCTGCCATGATTTGAAGAAAATCCAGTAAATCCTGTTTTGTTTCTGCATGTAACACTTGACTTTGCACCTATTTATCTGCATATTTTGTACTATTGATTTTATTACAATGCTGAGAATTTAGAAGTCGATCTTCAGCCAGATATTGTTTCACATAAACGACCTCTGCTGGTCTCGTGGTTGGCTTTTTTCCCTCCCCTTTGCCCTCCAGTAGCCGGGCCTTGCATTCTCACGATAGCTTGTTTTGACAGGAGTTCATCGCTCCAGACGGTCCGAGTATTACTCGACTCCAGACCTCCCCCCCATAAATGTGCCTCGCCTCGCCTCAAAAACCTGATTAAAGCCCTCGGACAATAATCTTCCTCAATTTCCACCCCCTCATCTTCACTCTCGCCTCCCCGCTGCCCCCGCCGAGCCCCTCGGTCTCAGCCAGAGATCCGCGGTTTTGGTCAAAAAAGCACGGCGAGATCCCCGGCGCCGGGGCCCGTGTGTTTTCACAACTGCTCGGCTAAGCGCTCGGAGGAGCCTGTTAGCTCCGCTGTGTCCGCCGCTGAACGCTCAAGACAAAAAGGATCTTTGAGGAAGGGGTGTTAATGTCGGTCAGTCCATCCCCCCGTAAAGCCCTCAAGTGTTATGTTTCAATCCTGCTGGATTTACTGAACTGCTGCTGTTCAGAGATCTGACCCCGAGGCCAGCTCAGAAGCCGGACTCCATCTTTAACCTGTCTTTCCTCTCCTCCACCTTTGTTTACCCAACATTCATCCAGGTGGAGGCAGAAACATCCTGTTTTACATGCAAACACTGCACGTCATGTCTCAACTCCACATTCAACACAGTGAGCTGCGAACTCTGACGAGGTTTTAAGAAGCCTGCAACTAATTTCATGGTCATTTTTTGGTCGTTTTTTTCAGTTGATCAATTTATATTTTAGTTTTTAAATGCTCATTACAATGTTCAAGGGCCCCGGGTGAAAACCAAAGCCAACACAAAACTCTTCTGTATTCTGTATTAGTTATGACAGAACCAATAAAGCAGCAGACTCTTTGACAATATATGGAAAGCTTCTCCTGTTGTTGGCCGAGCTTAGCATCGTCGCTAACTTGACTTTCCTGAGGACGTCACTAAACCTTCCCAGTGACGTCCTCAGGAAACTTGTGGATCCAGACTCGTCTTACGTTGTATTTAGTCTGAAATAGAGTACAAGCCTTAATCAAAGTCAACCCAACAGTAATATTACACACCTTTCTCCCCCCAGACGTTCTCCTTGTGGTCACAATCCCGCCCGTCTAACCTGCTCGGGATCTGTGCGCTGTGGTTCACTCTGCAGGTTAGTGGAGCAGAGATCGGGAAGGCGGGGTGCGTCTGCAGAGAAGTTAAATTTATATGTTACAAGGCCACAACATACAATAGAGGTTACGAGGTGACGTAACCCTCCTTAAAGCCGCCGCGGTGAAACAAACCGTCTGCAGCTTTTTATATCTTTTGTCTGAGAACAGCTTTTATGAAAACGTCTCTTGATTTTTATCACGTTTCGTGCAGAAAACTGCGAGTTTGGATGACGTTACGAAGCACCAGCACATCGCTCCTCATCTCTTTATCGTCTCTTTATCCTTTGGCAGCCTCTAAAAGCTTTCTGATGCAATTAAGTGTAGATTAATGTTGATATCTGCTGAATCTCTGCTTTTGCCACTTAGCGAGAAAACAAAGATGTAGCGCACTATGAGAGGCCTTCAGCTGTGTGTCTGAAACATAGAATTGATGGTGCGATATATGCTTTTTATTAAACATCAGCTTATTGTTTTTGAACTTCATCAACACATGCCAGCCCTCCACTTCCCTCCCTTTTTTTATTCTGCACTTTCACACCCTTTTGGATTTACAACCGGGCTTTTCTTATCAGATTGTTCTCTCGCATTAGATCCTCTGCTTGGATTCTACCGATCCTTTTCCCACCGTTTCATGACAATACTTGCAGCGCGGGGGCATGATTGTTAGCCAGAAACAGCTGACACGGAGCTCAAGAGCTCTCCGCCATTGTCAGTGTTCAGACCGCAGAATTCATCAACAACTGCTCCGACAACAAATCTCACACAGGTTTTTTTTTTTTTTTTTTAATCACAGTTTCTGTTTCTTTTGCATACAAGTAAGTACACTTCCCCTGCAGGGCCGCCGCTTGTCAGCGTCACGCGAGACAAAACATTAAGAACATGATCCGAATGTTGGCCGAGAGCCACGTGTTGGGTTGGAGCCAGTGTGCCGAACCACATTTTGGCTGCAGCGTTAATAATTGTTGTTTAACCAGCCTCCTCTTCTTCACCTCTATTCACGACTGAAGTGGACTTAAGAGGTAAAATCAATAACACTGTGAGTGTGTGTCGGCTGGGTCACCTGCAGTGTGTGTGTGTGTGTGTGTGGGGCTCTGAATAATGTAAGCACACACTCAAACACACATCAATCCACCTTCCCTCCCAGCATTCAAGGTGCGCCAAGGCGATCAGCGGAGAAGAATTGCAGCAACACACGTGGGAGACAGCAGAAGAAGAAGAAGAAGAAGAAGAAGCAGCTCATTGTGTAGCCACGCCTTCGGGCGAGGGGACAGAGCGAAATAACCACAGATATCAATCATCCCCCCGGCTCAGCTGCTGGCTGCCGGGCCTGCGCCGACATCCCCCGGCAAGTGTGAAATACCAGCGCTGAGAAATAATTAACGGAGCAGCGAAGCGAGGTAACCTCTGCTGGGCTTTCTGCACACGGAGCAGCGGCGTTTTCAAGACTCTCCGTGCAGAGTTTAGTTATGCTGACTTCAGTTTAGTTTAGTCGAGGAATTTCCTAAATAAGCGCTGACTGATCTCTGGTGTTTGCTGACCTTCTCCTCCAGGTAGAAATATTTGTGTTTTGAAAGGCGGGAGTCTCGACCTCGAAGTATTCAGTGACTAAATCCTCTTTAAAGAGAAACCCTCACATGTATGACCACAGCTGCAGTTTGTATTTCTTGCACATGGTTTCACAAGCACATTGGATTGTACTTTTCCTCACAGATGTACAAAGAAGAGACAGTGGAGGGAAGCAGAAAGTTGAACGACTCTGGTGAGTGCTGACTGTAGTCAGAGTCTCAACTGAACACAAACGCAGACACGACCACCCTCTTTGTCTGCTGTTTCTCGCTAGCTAATTGCTAATACTCTGGCCGGTTAATAAATCCAGTTAAACCTAGTCTTGCACAAGTCATGCAAATGAGGAACGGTTAAAACAGCGAGCTCGTTAGTGGACACGTTTCGGGAACCAGACTTGATTGGACTTGCCTCAACGCCACCCACGCTCGTCCTCTTTGTCCATTTGTACTAAGACCGGAGTCAGATACTTTGATTCATCTCAAAATGCCGTTTAACCTTAAATTCCTTGACCACTTTATTCTAAGTTCAGTGGCTGGATCGAATGTTTCAGAGGCTCGCAGGCTGCAATCGGACAAACTCTTCTTCGTTTTCTTTCTGTTACATTAAGCAGATCTGATATTTCCATTATTACAAATGACCGACACACAGAGAGAGCACATTTATCTGCATGCACGATGTATCTGTTTGCATATTTGGCTCAAAAGCAGCATTTTTCTTCGTTGTAGTAAAAAAAGAATCCTCATCCAGGTTTTAGTGGATCAGTTCTGCTTATGTAATCAATCCAGGATTTAAAAATAAAACCCTCTCGTACAGAACGACATTAACAGGTGTGTGTGTGTGCAGTCAATCGTACTGGCTGTGGGCGGATGTCTGGTTGCGTTGCGTCAGATTTAACAGTATCTTGTCTCGTTAAATAGGCTGGAATGTGGAGACGAACGAGGACGAGGGTGTTGGCTCTCCGCTCGGTGCTTTGGGGCCTTCCAGGTGAACAAATCCCACCACTGATCGCATATTTTTAATTGCGGCTGTAAATCCTGGCATCCCCCAAAACCCCTTTACACTCACTCTGAGCACCAATCAGACCCACATTAGTCAGAAAACACTTTCTCGCTGTTAAGAGAGTTGACATTAGTAATTACATATTTCACATGCCCGTGCTTGTTGCGCTTGAAAACGATGGGGCGCCATGTCCTTCGGCGGCGGCTGTTGCTTTTTTTAACCCCGAATAATTTACCATTACAGAAGCAGAGTGAAACCTGTGCGTCTCCCACCACTCATATCCACACCCAGACTTCACCCTGTGAGCCACGCATACTCATGTCTGCTGGCTGCAACGCCCGCGACAACTAATTTCTCTGGGAGTATTTCAAGAGGCCAAATATGTTGCCTGTACATGCATGCGGGCCTGCAGCAGCAGCGGCGGCTCTTCAAAGATCTGAGGTCGCTCAGGAGCCTCGAGGTCGTCAGAAATCAATCGAACCACTGTTTCGTATTTACTGTTGATGCGCGTGAACGTGGCGCTCTTTGATTCTGCGCTCAGATTATCAAGTGTTGGTAATTAGTCCCCATTTTTCGGGGCTCAAACTAATTTAATTGCCAAAACAAAGAGATGAGGGGAGGGGAAAATGTTTAATTCATAGAGCATATATTGGCATTTATGGAAGACAAACGATATGGAGCGAATATTGCTCTGGAGGAACTGTGTCTTTCTGGAGCCCCGCAGCTTCAGATCTTCCTCGTCCTCGTCGGCCTGGAGGTGTAGCTTCACGTTCGCCTCCCTCGCACCCTCACAGTGACTAATTACACTGCACTTTCTCTGCCATCCTTAATTAACTAATGTTTGTACACGACTCCAGCAGCTGAGGATCTCCCAGACAGCCACGGCTTCTCCTGGCGAGGAGGCATATTGCTTCCAACCGCAAAGTTAATAATGCAGGATGGCGGCGGCAGCCAATTTCAGAGGTATGTGTTGAACTGATGACCTGCTGTTCAAGAGAAAGACCGTGAGGTCACAGAGGTGATACGTGGCAGACTGGGAAGATTGTGCTGAAATATGAACGCGAAGAAGGTGTGTGTGTGTGTGTGTGTGTGTGTGTGTGTGTGTGTGTGTGTGTGTG
>OMLP01014078.1:24351-41061 GCA_900302685.1 Spondyliosoma cantharus
AGGCGGGCACAAAAAAAAAAAAAAAAACCTGCAAGCTTCTCATTAAAGCTTTCGCTTCAGCATCACAAAATATTTGCATAACAGAATCTTCTGCTCAATTTAAAGTCTGCGGCGTTTCGACCGAAGCGCCCCGCGGTTAAGCTCTGGTTTGGTGCTCCCTCTTTTCTCATGAACGCCGAGCGAGAGAGAGAGATGAATAATGTCAAGCTTGAATGCACGACAGTCAGCGGCGGCGGCGGCGGCGGCGGTGGGACTGTGACGAACTTAGACAGAAAACTTCTCTGGAACATATTGAAAGTGCTCATAAATCAGCCCCCCCCCTCTCCCGGCCCTCATCCTAACCTTTCCGCCCCTCAGTGTGTGTCTGTGGACTCGAGGCAGACGAGGGCCGTGATGACATCGCAGCCCCTGCAGAACAAGCGGCCGGACCACCCACACGGACCCTACGTAAAGCTGGGCTCTCTGATACTGGAGGCTGAGACCCGTCTGCTGAATCAATGAGGATATTTTAACTGAGGCTGCACCAACAAAGAGGAAGAATCGCCGCAAAAATGTCGAACATGGGGGGGAAATGGGTGGTATGTTTTTTTGTTTTGCGAAGGATTCAAAGCAGAAATGACAGAGTGGAGTTTAATGCATCTTTAAATCAAACTGCTTTGTAATTTCAAAACTTTTCTGTTGACATTTGTTTTGTGGTAAACGCTGGAGCACAACAAACTTGTATTTTGTTCATGCTGAAGATGAGAGACTGTTGAAAAGCCTTTTTTTTTTTTTTTTTTCTCCATCTGCGACTCCCAAAAGGCTGCAAATTGCGCTCCTCAGCATCCTCGACAAGACACTTGGGTTTTCAAAATAAGGTGGATTTTTTTTTTTTTTTTGCATGAAATGAAATCTTTTAAGTTTTAAGCATCGGCTGACACCTTCATCCGAAGCAGTCACAGGGATTTAAAGCTGAATCTACCGTGGTAATTACTACCATGTGCAAAAAAAAAAACTCGACAGCTTTCCTCAGCTTAGTACCTCATTAAGACCACTTATGTAAATGAAGTCAGTCACAGTTTTCCAATCAGAGTACCTGAGGCACATTTTAGATACAGATTGCTCACGTTTGCACGAGTGAAACACGTTGGCGAGAGGCTGCATCAGAGTTTGCCGTTCTGATTCCTCCCACTGTGAGGCTTCTTGTTTATGTCCTAAGGCGGTAAAACTGTCATGCATGACCGTAATTTCTCTAATTTCTGACGGGGAGAAAACCTCAAATGGGCCGGTATCAATAGAAGTCCTTCATCACCGTGTTTTCAGGATGAGCAGTTAGAAATCTTTGCTGATCCGTGAAGATATATATCAGAAGATCACTACAAAAAAAAAAGAAAAAGCTTGTGCGTTAAAGGCCGAGAGTGCACGTTTGAATTCACGGATGGAACTGGTGTAAGTCATGTATGAGTCAGGCTCTTTTTGACACATACTCAGTTCAAAACAGCACAAAGATTGTACCTAATAAACCAGCAACTGACAAGTTTTCTGCTTCGGCATATTATTAAATAAATGTTGCTCGCACAACGTAACGGATATAGAATAATGAAACCATCAGCGTTTAATTCGGTGCACTATAAACCTCGCTATCACTTTAAAATGTTGAGGAAAAGGATGATGATTGATTGACTAAAAGAAACTTGCGTTGTTGTTCGTGACTGAGGGAAACGGCGGCAACAGTAATACCACTTGGAACAGCGAGGAGGCGAAGTAACCGAGTGTTTTAGTTGCCATTTCCATGACGGTGACCCTGTACAGATATTTCATAAGACATGATTTTGGGATGAAATACGTATAATATGCATCCAAAATTGGCACCTTTTGACAAATACGTGCCACCAAAAAGTGCTCAGTGCTGCTTCAGAAACACCGGCCGCAGTATATCTGAAGGACACATAGCTCTATCGGTGCTCAGACCTGTTACGTTTGACATTTCCTCCCTCGGCGCTTCTCATTTATCCAAACACCAACGCGGGACCGGAGCGATTAACTGCTCGAGGTCAGACAAGCCTCGGTAATTGTCTGCGGTGTGATCGGTCACACCTCTGCAGTCAGCGCTGTGTTGTGTCTTTGCCTCTGAGACTTTGGTCATACAAGTAATTAAATCCCTCCAATGGGCCGGGCCTGCGAGCGAGATAGAAACCACAGACTCCCTCCCTCTCTCTCTCCATCCATCCCTCTCTCCGTCAGCCTCCTCCTCCTCCTCCTCCTCCTCCTCTCGACTCGCAGGCTCCGGCATTCCTTTGGCCTGACTGCATCAAACTGCGCTGAATTATAATTAATTAGTGGTTGGAAAAAAATAGAGACTCGGCTGGCTTAGAGAAAATTATATAGTGCGCTTCCAGAGAGTAAAAACTTAGAGAGAGCGAGCGAGAGAAAGAAAGAGAGGAACAGAAAAACACTCTAAGTCGAGTCTGTTCAAAGCCGCCGTAGCGGCAGCAGCATCTGTACGTACTCAAAGAAGAGGAAAGAACACATTAGAGGAGGTTCCTGTAAATTCCCTTGCAGAACATTTTATTTAAAGATCCCTGGCGACCCGCACGATGAACCATGCCGCCTTTAAACAGCACGATGTGGCACAAAAAGGAATGTAGCTAATCTAAATCGAGATGATTTGTTGTAGAAGTTGATATTTTTGTCTAAATCTATTCCAAACTATTCTACAAAAAATGTGTTACTCAATTTGTTGTGTATCAAATTATAAACACATGTGGTGATTATGTCCTTCTTCCTGATTTTGTGTGTGGAACAAGCACATCATCCGACTGAAATCCGGCACAGGAGGAGCACCTGTTTCCTCTTACCCATTCCGTCCAATTCAAATTGAGTAGAACATTACCCGGCTAATATTTTAATCTTTGTTTTAAAGCCAATAATTGGTCTGGTGAAAATCACCAGTCAGGCGCATGAGTGGCATTGCTGTCGAATTACGTGTCCAACATTTGTAAGGGCGCGGACTGTTTCCACCACAACAGATTTTGAAAGCCAGAGAATTTCAACATGCTGAAGCAATCTTTGACTCACTGGTATGGATTCACACCCATTTCAACTCCCACAGGTATATAAATGAACATGTCGTGTATAGCTCACCTGTTTCCCCCTTATCTCATTCATTTCTCTCCAAACTACCTGCCAACCCCAGCAGGTATCGCCCTTAAGGGATGAGATTGAGATTAGCACCGTGGTTTGGGCAAATGTAGGTCGAACCCCTTTTTTTTTTAAAAAAACATTTGAAATTGATCCATTCCCTCTACCCTGGATTCATCAATCTCCTCTGGCATGAGAGAGTCTGATTAGATCTGCCCCCGAAAGCTCCTACGCAGACTAATTTATAAAGACCCGGTGCGCTGATGGAGAAGAAGTTCTGTGGAAAAGTTAAAAGTTGTGGTGTGACTTTGGTAACGCTCTCATTACAGCCGCGGTTTTAATGTTCAAATAGATTTGAAAGCAATGAAATGGAAAGAAAAACGACCGCATAAGTTGACTGTGCAAGCAGCTTATTGCAACCCATATTTATGTTTATTGTTCAGCATGTGACCTCTAGTGGCCGTAGCGATTATTACAGCAGCAAAGGAGGAAGTCAGGCGAAGTAGTAGGTTATCCCACTTTTATGTCAAGGCGACGGTGAGTTATTTTAACGTGACGTACTTCATTTAAGTCATGTACATAACGCAACTTACCTTATGTACATAGGAACAAAATACCTTGATGAGTTGGGAATGAGACTCAAACATCAATTTTATTAACAGGAGTTGTGTACATTGTAACAAATGAACCCAAACCAACGCACCCAATTGGTACTTGTACTTGGTTCGGCTACACAAACGAGGTTTAAGAAGCCTTTCGCTGATGTGCCGCAGCAGTCATGTTGTTTTAGGAATGCTGCTATATGTAGTTTTGGGAGTCGCTGACAGTCGACCTAACACCTTTTGAAACAAACCACACTACGAGCAGCGGTACACCACATTACCAGGACTGGTACTGGCCTAATATTTGGCGATTTGTTGAGTTTAGTTATTATTCTGATTACCTTTACAATTACTGTTTTAGATAGTAATGTGTGAAGGCAGATATCCTCCATGCACACACTCTTTTCTGCATTTGCATGACAGTCATGTGCACATTAGCTGACCTACAGTTTAGTGTAAAAATAGTGTTTAAGTGCAAACAAACACGATGTCTCAAATCTCAAATTTAAGTATCTCACTGTTTCAGCTGTGGCTGTTGTTGCTATGTAATAAAAGTGCAATCAAATTACTGTGAATCTTATATGAGAGGAAGATGTTTTGTTGCTTTGAGATACAAACTGCAGAGAGAGTTTGAACAATCCACATTTTTCACTAATCACATCACCGTGTCTCAGACTGATGTGGAAAGAACCTATCACACAGTCGTTTTTTTTTGGTTTTTTTTACACCAATATAAGTCTCTTGACGTCAAACACTTTCTCTTCTTGGACGCACACTTCAAGAACCCTTAAGCCAATCAGGCATCAAAGCTGCCGCTCGTCTTTCTAAACCTCAGCTACTCCGAGAAAAGCTGCTGACAAAGACTCTAATGCAGGATGACCTAAATTACTCCGAGCTGAGTCCGCTCAAAGTCATGAAAAATGTATCTCCGTATCTCCGTCTGACTCTAATTTAGCTTTGCTGGGTAAACTGTTTTATGTCACAGTTGTTTAAATCAGTGTATAAAGAGTTGTCGGGCAGCGCGGATGACTGACAACTCCGATATTTGAAAAGATGAAAGGGTTTATAAGAGGGAAAGAGGAGGAGGAATGCATCACGGCAAAAGTCATGACCTTGATCTGGAGGCAAAGAGTGAAGCATCGTCGGGGTATTTAGATAGTTACTCGTGACTGCGTGATAAAGAAGTTGTCAAATTCAAATATATAAAGAAGAATTAAGCACAAATCAGCATTATATCCTGTGACGCCTGGCTTTTGTCTTCAATGGGAAAGGACTCAATCAGCATTCACTCCCAGGTTTATCTGTGTTTATGGCCTCCAGCACAATCGGGGGTGATAAAAACATGACGCCTGGTCGGACATGCTAATGTTAATCTCTGCTCGGCACAATGACTTGATGCACATCGACGTAACGGACATTGGCACGCAAGTATCATCTCCATTCAAGGGTTTAAAAGATTTTTAAAGAGACTGAAGAAGGCCTAACTTACCTAAGAAAGTAACAACTACAACATTGTCCCTGGCCTCAATGCTAGTTTCTACTGTTCCTAATTTCAGGCATGATTGTGACATCGAACCAGTAACAGAAAAGGCTAAATTGTTTACTAGCATAACTTAAATGTTTAAGAAACCGTCGGAGATTAGATATTTCAATCTTTGCTCTGTTTTCGGGCCTTGATAAGTTGAGCAGCTATCACTATTTTCGCAGGCTAATGAATTTGTTTCGGTTAACGTGTTAGCTAACAGCTGTTTACTTGCACATCCTGCAAAAGTACACAGCTCCTGAGAAAAATATGTCTTCTTAGCCACTAAATGTAGCTGCGAGCTTAACCAGCTAGCTGCTAAACAGTCCAGCTTACCAGAGTTTAATGAGTGGTGCCATTTGAAACTTACTTTAAACACGCTGTAAAACCCAAACAATGAGCTAAAAGAGGCCAAAAGCAACATTTCACTCACACGTTAATGTACATCTTTAAATAACAGAAGAGAAAAGTATCCAAACTTTCCTTGTGGTGTGATTGTATCTGGGTACTTTCCACTTCTGTTTATGACCAGCGAAGGTCACAACAGGGTGAGTGTATCTGGGGGGGAGTCGAGGGTAAAGAGAGCACAAGAGAGCTCTGTCAGTGCACCGGCTGAATACGGACCATTCAAGGTGAGTCACACAGGCGACAAACACAGGTATTTATTCAGCAGTTTATTTATCCAGTTTAATATGTTTCGAATGCGGCACTGAGACCTTGTCCTGCCTCTTGTAAAAAAAAAAAAAAAACGAGCGATGATAGCGTTATGAGTCGTTTTGGGTCCGTGCTGCTGCGACTCCTTGTGAGGTCAAGGCTGTCTCTTCTGTATGAGTGACGGAGGCCTATAGGCTGCAGCAGCGTATCCACCACAGGCCACACACACCAAGTTATATTTATCCCCCCCATGTCTCCAGCTAGTTTTCCTTTCGTCGCAGGGTATCTGAGGCTCTTTTCAAAGCGCCTGTAAATGCTCCTTGTGTAGCCCTTCTTCCTAATAACGCAGGATTTCTTTTTATTCTGAAAGTCACCTCTGTCTTCCTGAATCACAGGGTCTGTGCCCGCACCACCCCACCCCACCCTCCGACACCACCACCAACAGTTTTTTTTCCTCGTTTTATGTGCTCTAATATATCAAAACCCTTCAACCTTTTCTGCCTTCAGTTGCTTCTTTTCACGATTTATTCACTTCTGACCTTCTGCTATCACGTCTGCTCTTTTCAGCGAAATGGAAATTTTGGCTGAGCATTTGTAGAATTTATTAGGAATATCAGTTGTGTAATCCACGGCTGGGATGTTCGAGCCGGCAACTTGAGTTCATAAGCATGTATACTGTATGTGTGCATATAACTGAGACATGTTGAAGAGCAGATTGTGAGATTTAGAGAGTTGTAGTTTGTAAAATATAGCCAGAATTCAGAGGTAGCTCCGGAACCATAGGGGATTCTGCTCTTTGCTAGCCAGTGGCCCCATTAGCAGATTGGACCCTGTCCATGACTGATCCGGATCTGAGGTTGTGGTCCAGGCATGCTCAGCTCAACCAGGCTCATCTGACCCCCAGTGAACATGCTGGACACCAGACTGGAAACGAAAACAGCCTCCAACACAGACGGAGGTTAATTTCGAAGACATGATAGAGGATGGAGGCGATTTACAGCGACAGAGGTGATTGACCAAACACAGCACTGGTTTGTATTTCCACAGTCTTAGTTGGGTCAAAGAGATAAACTTGATGTTGGATGTGGATGTTGTTATTTCCTTTGACATCTTTGTGAGTTTATTTTGTTTATTTATTAAACCGTAAGCTACGAGAACTTGCAGAAGCTAACTTGCAGCTTGCAAACATCTGTCTTATAACTGAGACTACAGGTGCTATCAGGCAACCACCTACACCTGTAAAGCAGTCCGAAGTGGTATTATGAGACAGGACAGGCCAAGACTAGCTGGTTTGAATGGTAACTATAGCAGAAATCTTCAACACAGTTCATAGAAGTCTTTGAAACGACATTTCTTCACACTCTGATAATGTTTGTTCATATCTCACATATTGCCCCTTTAAACTAATCTCACCAAGTTTGGCTATTAGATTTAATCTGGTAGTTTAGTAATGACACTGAGTCTGTATACTGTATCCAAAAAGCTCAAAAGGCACAAAATGCTCACTTCGCATTAAGGAGATGCAAATAAATGCCACAAGTTTGAGTTATAGTGGAGAGTTTTAGCGTCGCATGATGATCCAAATGTTAATTGGGTTTGACAAGGACAAAATTGTGAGGGGGAAACAGTAAATACCTGAGTCAAGTTGTGGTTAAAATACTTGACTTGTCTCTTTTGTTTACGCTCATGTTGATCTTGAACTAGGCGCCAACATAAGAAAATAAGACAAATACCTGAAAATCCAGGTTAAAATGAAAATAAAAACGGAGCAGCTGCTGATTGACACAGCAAAAGCTTGAGTGTTGGTACACTCAGCCTCGAAGTGTGTGTCTGTGTCTGTGCTCTGTTTCTGGAGGATGGTGTTTATGTTAAGCGGAGAGCTTTTTTTCCCCGAGCAGTGATTAATGTGGTGCCCTGAATGCCACGGCTTCCACATCAGAAAGATAACGGTTTTCTGCCTCCTGTCAACGTCCCGGCCCGGCCCGGCCCGGGGAAGGAACTGAAGAGTAAGTAAAAAAAAACAAAAAAAAAAAAAAAATCTGGGTTTTCACACAAACACTTGCAGGTATGTGCTGCTGGCTTCTGTCCACAGGAACCTAAATGCATTTATGAAACCCAGGTAGACGCACACAGGGATATGAATTGTACACACAGACACACTCATGCTTATACAGTGCTCTCTTTCTCTGTCACACACACACACACACACACAGAGGCAGTGAAAGTCATGGCTTTCATTTTCCATTGTGTGACGGGTGACCCTAAATATTTACACTGCTTGGCAGAGGCAGTGCCCGGGGATTTGGGTCGCGGTGAGCAGTGAGCTCCCATTACGCAGAGACGGGGCTCCACTAGTAGCTGTGAGTATGTCCCATGTTTATTTGTGTAACCAGCCGAGTGGAGTTAAACACAGTTCACTGTCACTCACATAAAACTACACTCTCTGTCTTTTAAATTCTTATCTTTGAGTGAATAAACACTCTCGGTACACGGTGATGTCTGTTCTATCACTGAGTAATGTTGGACCCGGTCTTTCCAGTCCAGACAAGGGTACAATCAGACAGCCAGACTGGGAGTCGTGAGCCAAACCATGTGTCAGCACCGCGACGTGAACTTCTGCGTTAATGCGCTACTGGCAATATATTAGACCAATCTCTGACTGCAGTCTTTTAAAATTACAGAAGGGTTTTCTAGTTTTTCTCTTGATGATTCTGTGTACCTCTCATCAGACTTTGGTCCAGACTGTTCTAAGCAACTCTTAAATAGTTTTCCACAACATGTTGTTCAGACATTTAAGGTCAGCAGAGTGTAAATAAATAAAAGATCCCTTTGAAAAGCCGGTGTGTCGGATCGAATAACATCCAGTGGTGAGGTTGCAGATTGTAACCAACTGAATACCCCCCTTTGGAAAGGGAGGGGAACCTATGGCGGCCTTCAGATAACATAAGAATGCAAAAGGCCTTCCCTAGTTTGTTCCATATGGGCTACTGTAGAAACCACAGACTTAAAAGAAGGACTACATACCAGATGCAAAGATGGCGCCTATTCGGTCCAATGAGAATTGCTCGCCTGGCGCACACGGCCAGCGGCAGGTTTTTACATTTTGATGATGTGTGTTAAGTGCTTATTGTGTGATTGCTGCAGCAAAGCATGTTAGCATGCTGACGTTAGCATCTAGCTCAAAGCACAGCCTTAAAGCACATTATCACAAATGTTTCCAACAGCGTTACGTTTCAAGGTTATTTAACAGCCCTCATGATGCAACGCTACTTCATGACATCCAGCTAAGATTACTGAACAATTGTGGCACGGTTGGGAAAAAAAAACCCAAAAAAACTTCCATGTAAATCTGCAAAATCATGCTGTGTGTTATGTAATTTCTTAGAGGACTGGCCGTACTTAACAGAACTAAGTGTCTGGAGATTGGACAAAAATGACTCTGCAACAGAACCGGAAAGGTCAGAGTTTTTATCTCCGTTATGAGGTATAACACGCTCTGAGAAATAGGAAAGTGGCTGAGATAAGTGGACAGTATTTCTGATTCAAAACTACATTTTCCATCATTAAAACATCACGCACGTCGTTAAAATGTTACAGAGAGCAGGCTGCAACATGTCTCCAGTACACTGAGTGTGCTGCTGGTCTCACCTCCACATTCTGCTGACTTTCAGCAAGCTGTATTTCGGTGGAAAGTAACCAGCCAGATGTCGAACAATGGCAGCCTGCCACAGGACACGGTGTATGACAGAGGCTAAGAGGACAGGAGCTTTGCCAGGACACTTTTCACCTTCTCAGGATGTTGAAGCCGAGCCCCGACAACGTCCCGGCCGTGCCAAGAGCCGGCGTGCACGCTCGAGCCCGCGGTCTGCATCGCTTCTGCAGCTATCCAAAGTTATTCCTGCGTGACGCAAGAGTCCTTTCTCCTAAAGCCGAGGAATGCTGAACCCAATAACAAAATGACTCCTCGGTGCCTCTTTTTCTCTGATATAATTTGCTTGAGCTTTATTGGTGTTGGCCTGTCTGGGCTTCTGTGCTCGTGGAAGGCTATTAACTTTAACAGGGCTCTGTCAGGCTACTTCGCCTAGCAGAGGGTGAGACAGACGGACTGGTGGGCAGAAATGTCATAAGACAGCGAGACGGGCAGTGAAAGCACATCTTACTATACAGCATAAATCACTTAACAGCCCCTTTTAAAAGACATAACGTGGCTCTTTCCACTGGTGTCTGTGACATGTAAATATTTAGTTCACAGCTGTGGTTGAGGGGCTGAAAATGCGAGCAAACTGAAATTAAACTCTCACTTGTAACAGCAGCTTTCTTCGCCCCCCGGAGAAATAATTATCAGAATCTGAATGAATTACATCAGGAGCGAGCACTCTACATGCCCCGTGAGGTTTTTCTGCTCTCATTCAACATGCATTCAAATGGACTGATTCAATATTTGCCAAATCTGTCTCATATATCCATATGAGAGAAACATCAGTCGGCGTGTTCTGGGGTTACATTCACAGACGAAACAGGAGGAAAAAGAGCCTGGAATTCCTTGGGTTTCTTTTAAAGCCACTGGAAAAACCAAAATCCACAAAAAGCCTCCTACTGATGTCATGTTGGGCATCATGCATATGAAAATATGCATCTAAGAAGATTTATAAATAGCAGTTGTGTCTGTTAAGCCTTTTGCAATAAGCTTTTTATCACATATATTTGATCTCTTTCTGCATTTTTCCCCCCATCAAGTTTGTTTGTTTGTGCAAATCCACCAGGGATGATGATAACATGTCATTTGAATCCTCCACGGTGGTCCAGGAAAAATCTTGCATATGCGGCACTCATTCACTTAAGACTGGTTCAATCTTTTTACCCAGAAATCTCGGGGCTGCAGCTGCACCCACTCTCCTCCTGATGACCCGGACTTGGAGATTGATCATGTAAGTTGCTAACCATGGATAAAATTGAGCTATACGTTAAATAAACGAGGTTAGTTGTACCCCTTTGTAGCTGCTAAGCTAAAAATGTTAGCATGCAACCCGTCTGAAGTGGGTGCAGAAGCTTGACTGTGCATGGAGGATGTAAATAATGCATTTTAAAATCAATCTGGGTTCGATAATGGAGACTTAGATCAGGGTTGACGAGCTGAATCGAGCCATTTTATGTTTTATTTCACAGTTTGAAGCTGCAGAAATGTTTTGTGGACTGCAGAACTTCACCTGAGCAGCTGTTATTTAACTTTTGGATATTAAAATGCTTCAGTAATGAGATACTGACACTGATCTCAGAGGCATTCTCACTGCTTAATGCCTCAATTTCAGGGAGGTTTTAAAACGTTTTGTTCAGGCAGGAGAAGGTTTTTCTACTTTTAGTAATTTCTCAGTTCAAGTCCATCCACCTGTCACGTTGTGTGCAACACATTCCTGAACGAAGTGCGAAGCATCAGAAGTGATCTGAACCTGCTCTTTGTCAGAAACGAGAGAGGCCGAGTGATCAAAGTGCTCAAGGTGTCAAGCAGGTGCTGCAACAAAACCCCGAGCCGACAAAGACGTTTGAGATTACACCATCATTGATTGGTTTTCTCGGACGATTTTGATCATCTGCCGACGAGTTCTCCATCTCCGCCTCGTTGTGGCGAGGTTCCCCTCTTGTCGTCTGTGTGGAGTGCTGTTCTGTGCCGACCTGTTGGTTCTCAGCCAGCTGCTGAGTGAATGAGGACTGACTCACCCTGCATTTGGCCCATTGTTCCCTCCCCGGGCCTTGGATTGGAGAGCTTTTTGTTGGCAGCTCCTGACGCTGCCGCCCGGTCAAAGACATCTCTCCTGGGCCGTTGTGGACCATCTGTTTGCCCCCGGCGCTCAGCAAGGCCGTCACCTCGGCACTGAAGCTATGTGGCATGAGCAGGGGCGCTGTGTGAAAGGACTATGTACAGAGGCATCCCATGGGAATGAAATCGCAAAAATTTAATTAGTGATGTATTCTCCTCTGGTGGAGGGAGGACAAATCTTTTTGGCTAGAAACCACCGGCTGACATTTTAACATTTGTTACAGACTCGGCTTAGAACAGGTATTTGCTGCGAATAATATTTTAGAGTTCCAGCATCAGCAAAGTAACAACGGTGCTGACTTTACTGGATAACTTTAACTTTGAAATAGTTGTTGAAATAGCATCTTTTACTGCTTTCCACAGTCTCACTTCTCAGGGGGCCTCTGCAACCAGCGTTCAGCAACATTAATATTGACAACAACAACATTTTTTATTTCTAGAGTTCACATTAGAATTTGTTACTATAAATAACATTTAAAACCAGCACAACTAAACAACTTCAAGGCTGTCAAATTGTAAAATAACCCTGTATCATAAGGCCAGGGACAGCCATGAAAAGAGTCTAATACAGAACGGTCCTTACAGACTTCCACAGTCCAAAAACCTGGAAATAAGTTTGCATTTTTGCACTTCTGGTTCCCTCATCCTTGAGTAAATGGGATCTCTTTGAGTGGGATTTTGGTAAGATGTCTGAAATAAGGTCTGTAGTTTGATCATCATAAAATACATCAGTGAAATTTAGCGTCTAAATGAAACTACCGAGTCTTCTGGGATGTTAAACGCTCTCGCACCAAACACTAGTCCGTCTTTACAGGCCGACATTCATCGCACGCTATTCTAACTCTCATTAAAACATGTTTTTATAGTACAGTGAGTAAAGTAATGTGTCGATGAAGCTTAGTGGCGGTGACGATGAAGACATACGGGCAATGTCAGTCGTTTATACCTTAGCATGTGAAGTTCGTCTATCCGAGAAATCATTAGATAATCTTTGTGGTTCAGAGTTCATTTAGCAGGAAAAAGTCCAAAGACTGTTAAATAAGAAGAGCCTGCAAACTACGACCAAGATGCTGTTTTTTTGTAAAACTGTGCAGAGGATCTTTGTCTTGATTGTATCTGAATCAGCTCTTTTTCATCTTGCATGAGCGTAGAATACAAAAAAAAACAGCCATGCAGGGATTTAGCATTTTACTTCTGATTGTGGAAGAAGTGATGAAAATTGATGCTGAAGAAACAGATCTATCCTGTGTGTTAGTCTCTGAGTCAGACTCCACAAACACTGGATGCTTCAGTTAACACAATACAATTCGTTTTTTTATTTTTATTCATTCCTCCCTCGCTGGTAAACAACCCACGTCTTTCAAACTCTGTCCCCACTTTGTAATGCGGGTTTTCTGTTTGGGGAACAGTTTGACATCGCTGGAAAATCCTTTTTTTTTCTGCTGAGACGAGAAGATTGTTTGGTTCCTACGTAAACAGTGATGTAAAACAACAATTTGTGGTTTTGAGTTGGACCGGGTGATGTTTGCATCCTGCAGAACAACAATTTATCCGTCCGTCCTGAACACGCCGCGTGCCCAAGAGTAACTCTCTCTGCGAGCACAAACCAAGACGACCCTGACGGCATTAAAAGGGTTTCATCTCTCAAATCAAACGCAGCTTCTTCTCGCGGGACAGGTAGCGACTGGATCCGATGTGTAGAAACCAGTGGAGCTCTCATTAATGTCTTCCTAAAGTGGCGCCAACTGGACCAGCTCCAATCTAAACTTCCTGACGCTGATTCGCAGAGAGCCGACTGCGACGACGGCTCAATCTATAAACTTCGGCTGACTCCAGAAGACGATTCGGTCCCAAAATCAGCCGTCCTGTGTCCAACTCTCACTTGAATACCGGGGCTCCGACCCCCCTCGGTGCTGGGTGCCCACAATGGAGTTGGTGCTGTGGGTGGGGGGTGATCGTGCTAGCCCGGCACAATAGCTAATCCACGGGCTAAACACTCAAAGCCCGGATCTGTGGGCTCTGATCCTGGCTGTGTGAACAGTAGTCACGACTTGGGGGACGCTGGATAAACAAGGCAGTGAACCCCCCCCCCTGCTCCCACTCTCAGCCACATCGCTCCACATTTAAACCTCTTCATTGTTCATTGATCGGCAAAAATGAGGATTTGCACAGTCTGCTCTCTGTCTGTACTTTTATTAACTGGATCTACCTGTATAGGACGCAGATGTTCGTGTTTTTACAGCCAACACAGCTCTGATTGTTCAGTCTGATACTGTGAACTGTTTTTATTTGCCTCTTTTTGAAAAATCCTCACGGTGGGTGCTGCGATTATGACTCGGGGGGGCTCAAAAATGAGGCATTGACCTACTTCCACTGGGTCCCCGCATGGCATGAAAAATGTTTCGTAGTTCTCTGCCCGAGGAAAGAGTCGATACCAGAGTTCGTTTACAAAATCTTAAAGAGAAGTCGTTATCTGAAGTTTTGTTATTTCACGAATAAAAGATCCAAGTTGCCAACTATTATTAAAGCTGAGAGAGAGATTTCCTCGATCGAGTGAATCGACGCTCAAATAAAGTTCTGCAAGACCCAGAAAACAACGAGCAAGTCCGTCTGGTGTTAATGAGGTAAAGTTCTGCAGCTACTTCGTCTTTTTTTTTTTTACTCGTAAGGAGTCATCTGCTAAATATTCAGGCGGGAGGCTGCTCAGTTTTAGCCGGCAGTGACTGTGGTAATTACTTTTTGGCGGTTGCTCGGGTAACATGTGTCCTGAACGGCGTCCGTACTCAGCCAAGCGTTGTTAAATCGATGAAATATTTCAGGTGTTTTCAGTCCAACAGATAGTCTATCTGTTCTTAATCTGTTACTTCCAACCTCTGGTGAAGTTTGATGGATATAGTATAAAAACTTTGTTATGTAAAGTAGATTTTTTCAGGTATCTGTACTTTACTTGGGTATTTATTAACTCTCCTCTCTACGTATGAGCACAAATAACTACTTTCTCCTCCTAACGTGTGAACTTATTGATCATCTTTATTTGCCGCCTTCCCTGCCGCCACTGACTGCGGCTGGATTAAACTTCAAGTGTGCTGCAGGGATTTTTGAGCATCGCCGTTTTTAAATTCCCTCGAACACTTCCCTCTTGTTAAATGCAGCACCAGAGAGGACTCCTGATTAGCTTTGCTCTGCGTTATCAATCACGCCGTAGGTTTTCGTATTTCTCAAACGTCGCCTTGTGCCGTGTATCTCACCATCTCGGCCTGAAAAACCGTTAAAGAGCCTCTGTTGTATGAAAGGTAGGACCCCCGGCCGGCTCCATGAAGCCCCTCAGTCACCCGGCGGGGCCCCCCCACTCTCATGAAGCCCTCTCAGGTTGTTTGCTCAGGCTGTCGCTCTGAAGACAGCCCACTCAGTTTGGATGTTCTTTTCCCAGGCGAGAGCTGCCGGCTACATGTTTGCTTTCCCTCCACTCTCAAAGGCCACATTCACCTCAGGCCCCGCGGAAGAAAAGGGAGCACGGTATATGAAAGTATGCAGGGCCGCGGTGGGCAGCGCTACTTTGAAACTAAGTGCCCGTTCGGTATGTGCGAGGCAGGCGAGGGTTGTCCTGGCGCTTTTATTTATTTACTTCTGTTTTTTTTTTCTTGCATTCCTCTCAAATCAAGATGTGGTTCAGAGGGTTTGACTCATGAATGGTATCTATCTGTCTGGGTTTTTTCTCTAAAACGTGTCGGAAAATACAGCGGAGCAAAGATAAAAAGAAGAAAAAAAAATGAACGCCTAATTTTCCTCCTTGTTAAAATATTCACACGAAACGCTCGGCTCTTTGTTCATCAGCGCACGACATCAAAGCGGCGAGCTGGAGGCCCGTGCGTCTGACTCATTGTACACCCTTAAGATGAAAAGTGTGAATAAAAGGTCAGAAAATCTGCAGCGACGAAGACGAGCTCTTCCCGTTTCTCGCTCTCTCTCTTCGTCTCGCTTTCCCCTCCGTGCAGCATGCGGTGATTAATTAGCCCCGAACGCATTAACACCTTTAACACGCGAACCCAGCAAATGTAATTAGCGCGGAGAATTAGCAGAAAGTCGGTCAGATTATCTTGTCTCGGCTCGTTATGAGAGTTAGAGTTTAGAGTAAGCTATTACTCAACCTTGGACTTAATCCCCACCCACTGTAGTACAGCCAGGCTGATGAAATACACTCTGAGCGAGCGCCAGAACGTCTGTTGCATTAGTTAAGAGCAAAAAAAAAAGACAATAATAGGAAAGAGAGCAGTGACGCTTGTGTGTGCACATATTTACAGTGGATTTGCATGTGCACATGTGACCAAAACAGACATGTTAAGCCCAAAACAAGGGGATTTTGTGCCTGTAGCCGAAAGAAACGTACGTAAAGTTTTGCAGAAATCGCAAAACTGACATTTGTGCAAACTGTTCACGAGAATCTAAAAGGTTTCATGTGGTTTTAAGATTCACCAAAAGAGTAGCGCAGCCTGACGGTCTACTTGCTGTTTTCATTACATTAATATTACGATGAGACTGTATCAGAATGATCAGAGCTGCTTCGAGACAAACACGAGAGAGAGAGAGAACATGATTTGCAGAGTTTACCAGCAGCGGCAAAAGCGACAGAGCTGCTGCGAGACGGTTGTTTTAATTTCAAAATAACAATGAAGTCAGTTTGATCATTTTTTTTGCCCCTAAAATAATTGTTTGCACTTGAACCCTCGTGTCAGTCTGACTGCATCTATTAGAATATTTAATATGACAACGTGATTCATTTCCTCTCCGGTGAGAAACAAACAGAGAGCGACTCGTGCTCGTGTGTTTCAGACGTCTCTGTCCGTATGCTAAGTCAGACACACTCAGGTGCGTGACTGTGTGTGTTTGTGTCTCTGCTGCCAACACACACACACACACACACAACTCACTGTACAGTTCAGCCAGCCAAGTGTGTACGCTCATAGAAAATGCAAGCAAAAGAGCCCTGAGACGTCATA
>OMLP01014079.1:0-15947 GCA_900302685.1 Spondyliosoma cantharus
ACACACATATATTATATCACAATTTTAAAACTCTAGCTAATCTAGTTAAAAAGCTAATTTCTGACATAATCAAGTTGCATTGCAACAATAGAGAAAGTCTGGGATAATCCCACTTGAAACAGGTTTGGGTAGATTACTGCAAAATGGATTGCAATATGACCTGAATTATGTAAAAAGTGTAATCATAATTTACTCCATCATTAAGCAGTTTGATATTAGGGAGATCATGGAGCCCTGCTCACTTGGAAAATCCTAGAAGCAGAAGCCAACAGTCACAAAACAGCCTATGGAGTAGTTGATTTTTGTAAAGAGTTTTTTGCCATATTTTATAAATTGCACATTTAAGGCAAATAAATGTCTGCTTGAGTGGGAAATGCTAAAAGTATGCTGAAACATTCAGTTACTCAGGATCGTGGCAAGTTGTTTGAGACCAGTTATGATACCATACATGTTATGTTTAGCAAGATGTTTTGTGTCGCTATGTTGAACTCTAATTGTTAGGGTTGAGTTTTCAGTAAACCTAAATGCAGGGACCAGAGACAGAACATCAGGAAGCAAAAGGTTTATTGGTAATGGTGCGTTCAGGTCGTAGTGCAGGCGAGATGCCCAGACTGGTAGGCAGGCCAGAAGATGGGCAGGCAGGAAGGCAGGCAGGCAAGGTTTCCTAGAGCTGGCGTGAAGAAGCACAGGAAGGTTGGCGAGCAGGTAACAGAGCGGAGAAGCGCTGGAGGTTTCTGCGATATGAGCCAACAAAACGAGCATTAGTAGAGGAGCAAAAACACAGGAACATAGAATGAGTCTCGAGATAACTGGAAGTAGTTGGCACAGTGTAGTCACCGTTAGGGATGGAATACACACACACACAGATTCAGACAATATGATATGAATATTTATTACTGATCAGTGTTTAAAGCAAATAACAGCTTCCACTCAGACCAGTGTTTATTTTGAAAGATGAAACAGTTCAAACAAAAACATATTTTTTCTCAGCGTAGCAGCATGTCTTCTTTACAGCGAGTTCACTTTTAGTGCAGTCTCTTCCGATGGAAATGGAAACACTCAAACAGTAAACATTACTTACCGAATTTCATGATGAAATTCATGTAGGTATGTCTTGGTTCATTTGACTTTGATGCCACTGTATTTGCTGAATAGAAAGACTGATGGTAACTATAACCCTGCTCGATGAATCTCACAGCCGTTTGGGAGTTGTAGTAATGGAGATGACAACAAACATAAAGCCTGATGGTGAATTTAACAAAATCACTGAACAGCTGCTAATAAAGAATGCCATACCTGATATGGAACCATTCCTGGTACCATATTAGTGGCAACAAATAACTTTTTTTTTTGTTGATTCCATAAACCAATACGCTGTAGGGTGCTGAGTATACGTAGCTACCGACCAGATTTTAAAGTGAAACTCTCACCAAAATGCAACTTAGGGTCTTTTTGTGAATGTACCGAGTCAAACATTCATTTAAAAGCATAATTACGATAAACGCGCCGCTTTTAAGATTGACCGTATTTTCGCTTTTGGGTCAAAATCATTTTCAATGGGAGTACTTTTATGTTAGCATCAAAATCGCTATTTTTAAAACAAAGTCACATGAGATCTCGCGTGGATAGTTGTTGCCAGAAGACATGGCCGGTATGGCGATACATTGCATTGGGAGATCGATACTTCTCGACTGGCAGGACGGCGGCGAGCGGAACAAGCAACTGTTAATGTGAGTTATTCAAAAACTTAGGACACTTTGTAATGTAAATTAAGCACCTCTGATCAGACATTTATATCCCTATATATCTTAAAAGTTAAAACCAAATTGATATGGCGTGATCGATGAAAATGAACGTGACATATATGCAGATTGGCTGCTCAGGTCAACCCAAAATGTCAATATTTGAAAAATGTCAATGTTTAAAAGATGTCAATACTTGATGACCTTTATGAGACTCAACAATCAACTAGTACTACTAGTAGTAGTTACATTTTGCAACTTGTGAAGTAAGATGCCTGAAACCACAATTCCCAATACAGAGAATTCCAGGCAGTCTGAATATAGTCTGCGTGTGTTTTGAGACTGCTTCAGACACAATGAAGGGCAGAATTCCACATGACCCCCTAGCCTTATTAGCAGATCAGAAATATTAAGCAGTTTCCTTGTTGTTTTCGCCCATTGTACAGCAAGTCATTCTAATCCCTGCAGGTTTAAGTTACACTCCAAGTCAATAGAGGGTGGCTTTAGGTCACTGAGCAAATGTCTTAAAGGACCAGGCTGACATTTGAGAAAATGTGTGAGGAAATTAACTTATACATTAGTTATGGTAGTAATAACCATTAAAGCTGGGGTAGGTTATTCTGTTCAAAAGCATGTTTTATCATCGAGACAAGATGTTTTATCATATTTGTATAAAATTTCTTAACATCCAGACAGCAATCAAAATATTAAATGATTTGGAGAAAGAAAATGAAACAAATCCATGTTCTCATGGGCTGTAATAACTTCATCAAATTAATTTTACTGGACCGAAGATTTTGTATGGACAGACTTCCTGTCAATCAATCTGCCCTTACCGGACCACCCTGCCCACCCTGTGCTGACTCTGCCTATGACTTGTTGCGCATCTATGAAACAGGAGCTATGGCGCTAAACAAAGAAAGAAAAGAAAGACTGAACTCGAGAAGGCTACCAAAAAAAGAAGTTAGGGGGCGCTGATTAGCTCAGTTGGTAGAGCAGGCATCCCATGTACAGAGGCTTTGTCCTCGCTGCAGCGCCCCCAGGTTCGAGCCTGGGGCCCTTTGCTGCGTGTATCTAATCCACAGAGCAGTGTTCACACATGCACTGCGACCCTGCACTGTTTGGACACATGCTGTATGTGAGAGGCGGACTAATTCGTGTCTGCTAGAGGTCATGTGAAAGTTGCATATATCTGTGAATATGGTTTGCATTGTATTTGTGAGCCGATGTTGTTAGATGGTATTTATGTGACGTTCATTCATATAGCCTTTGAACTGGATGTTTTACAAATGCGCTGATGTAGCCTATTTCAGTGTCTTATATAGTTATGAGAGGGACGCATCAACTTCCAGCCTTCAAAGAGTCAGTTCATGTCAGAACCATGCCCTGCTGTTTACAGTATTTCTGCTGAGTCTCTCTCTGACAGGTGAGTCTAACTTGCAATAGCTGCAATAGATGCAATAGCAACATGGATCAGACCACCATTACGTTGTTCATGTAATGTGTGTCTTTGATGGATACATGTCATATATACATGTGACCTTCTTTCATATCAAATTGATTGCTTTATGTGCATGAATGTGCTCCTTAGCAGGGATACAACACAAAAAGGGATGGCATCATTTCATTAGCTGCACCATGAAAACACATTTAGTTCTCCATCCTTATCCACTTTTCTGTAATAATCATAAGTTTTGCAGAGATGATGGAACTCCTTTCTCTTAGGCCAAGTACTCCAAGGTGTACAGCAAAAAGTCCAGCAAGTAGAGCTTGTACACACTACTGTCAAAATGCATAGTAAAAATAATGAGAATATGAAACTAGTGCAAAAAAGGAGTAAATACAGAATGACAAATACATACTGTAGGTGTCAGGCAGAGTTCAGCTCTTGATGTGATTGCTCCAAATGTAGTCCTTGAATTCTGGCCTGTAAAGCAATAGATGAGCAACATGATTATATATTTTTATGGAACAGGGCTTGACTGTCCTCAGCATACTGTCCCAGTTTATATAAACAAAAATTGAAGTACCAACCCTTTATCGTTCTTTACATTTTTCTACTGACTATGTTTATACATAGACTATGTTTTTGAAGATCTCCTACTCAACATATGAACATCTGCTCCTTGGCCTGCTGCCCTCTCACGTCCACGGCCTCTCTGACGGGATGATGAGCTTCGCTCTGGCGTGTCCTCGTCATCAGAGTCAACAATGCTCTCATCGTGGAAGCTCTAACATGCAAAACATTGTATCATCATCCAGTCCAATACAATATTCACATTTGTCTGTGAATCACTGAGAGAAACAACAACAAACAAACAAACAAACAAAAAACAAACAAAAAAACCATGTAGTAGGCCCACCACTAATATTGATGTTTGAGTTTTGTCATATCTAATGTTACTAGCTAACCAGCAATGTGTTACAACATCAAAGTACACTTTCAAAACAATGTCTGAATGCTAACGATGCTAGCTTGACAGCTATCAGTGCTCGCAGTGGCTATGTTGGTTGTTTACTTTCAATATGAATATATTATGTGTTTACGTACAGGTGAATGAGACATGAGGCAGCTACCTGTAGTTAGATGTACGATACAGTAATAGTCTTCTTCCCACCACTCGTGAGGACTCAGGACCCGTCGGCAGTTTACTGGCTGGATCTAGCCTGGGCTTGACAGTTTTTCAGTGCAGTAATTCATACTTTACTTAATTGTTTGTTAATAGTAGCAACATGAACAAGGACACATTCATTTTCAATTTTAGGTTTTAATTATGGTGCTTACAATATAGTATATGATATGTAAATATATCTATATATATATGTATATATATGATATGTAAGTCATCAGATTCACAACTACTGTCCCAACATTACTTGACAATAATTAACCAGTAATGAATGCTCTTTGTGACCCTCATTATAAAGCTGAAAACTGTTCTTAAAGGGACAATTCAGGTCTTTTTGATGTGGGGCTGTATGATATATTTTTTCCTCTAAGTTTGAAGTGGGAAATTATGGTATTTTGGTGAAATAACACTTAAAAAAACACACACGTACCAGTCATGGCCATTATTAGACTTGAACTGTGGTACTTGAAACAAATTCAAACATTTTCATTGTTTTCTTGGTGCTCTGGTGATTCAAGTGAGAATTCATCTCTGTCAGGTTTTTTATTCTACAAGATATATTAATGGTTGAACTGGGAAATTGATCAGATATTGTTCACTCTAACTGACAGCAGAAACCTACAACAATAGAAATGTAATCTTATATGGGGTTATGTTTAGCAGCTCCTCCAGAAAGAAAAAGAAAAACATCTGAATTCAAGTTTATTCTTCTTGCAACAACATATCTAATATCAAGTTCTAGTCCTTTTGCAGCCAGTCATAATCCATCGATAACAATATGCATTACATGTTTTACATCCCATTCAGTGATGTAATTGACAAAAATAGTCTCAGAGCACTCATCATTGTGTGTGTGTGTGTGTGTGTGTGTGTGTGTATGTGTGTGTGCGTGTGCGTGTGTGTGTGTGTGTGTTCTAAGAGAGAGAGGGGAGACAAAGACAAGGCTGATGTAGACAAGCCACTCCTTTATCAGGGTCTATTTTCATCCATCACCAGATTTGTGGACAGATCAAACTGTCTGTTACCATGGCAACACCTGGGTGGAGACACAAAGGTGAAAAGAGGAGGGAGATGAGGAGATGGAAAGAATGAAAAGGATATGAAATAAGAGGAGAGGAGGAAATGACAAGAGAGGAAAAGGGGAAAATAAGACACTTAACCAAACATGAAATAAAACTGAGTAATCTTTTGTTTTGTTGATAAAAAAGGATTAGTTAAACTGTGTAGTTAGTTGTACTTATATATGTGTGACCTGTTGTTTACATCATGTACAGTATACAGTAGTTCAATGTTAGATGGACCAGCCATGTGTGTCCATAAAGATTTTTCAGGCTTTTCACCATTATAAAATATTGGCAGTTCTGCAAACTACGGACCATGTTGACATTTTTGAAGTACATATCATGTTCATATTACATGTTCATTACTCGACTTTCACATCAGGAGGTGGAGGTAATGGTGCTGAAGTAACATGAGAAGAGTCTGACTATGTTAATACATTTGCATGTGTGACACCATGGATACTTTTAATGAGATCTCGGGACAATTTACAGCCATGTTTATGGTTACCAAAGTTGGATATTTTTCCAAGCAAGTCGGGACATCTCCAGCCAAGTTTGTGGTGACCAAAGCAGGTATTTTAACATGATCCAACCAACTGTTTTTAGTGCCTAAACCTGATCAGAATGTAACCATAATGTTGTCACAGCATGAAATTAAAACATTTATTCGTTTGACTGTTATGAGGCGACAACTACCATTGTTGGCTAACAGAGACTGTCCAAAGAGCATCTGTTGTTTCAGCAAGTTCCCCAAATAACCTATTAGATTTAACTTTATTGTCATGTCACAGACAACTGTGTACTGGGACAAGAAAATTCAGTTCATCATCTAACCAAAAGTGCAAAAAGCAGTAGAGTGCAGATTGATGTCCAAATTTAGAGGGGTAATAGATAGAGTAAACAGTTTTGGTGGCTGTGAACCGCATAGAATATGATTCATGTCATTCTTATTTTCATTCTCATCAAACCATTCAGTGAGCTCTTGTGCCCTGTGGAAGGGGGTACTGTCATCCCAGAAGAGACCACTCCCATCAGGATACAAATGTTCATCATAGGGAAAAGGTGATCACTCAGAACAGTTCAGTATTGATTTGCAGTGACTCTTCCCTCTAATGGAGCACTTCCACTGTTATGTTGCAGCCTAGTTGCACATTGGCACAACACAACACGTGACTGACTCACTGTGGTTTGAAGTTTAGTTTCTCTCCAGTGTCAATATCTGCTGTGTTTTACTTTTCATCATGTTTGCTTTTTGCTCCATCTAAGGCTTCACATTAATCTTAAAGAAAAGAGCCTGAGTCACAACGAGAAAAAGGAATCAACAAGTTAATGGATGATGTGGCTTCTGATATTGTATCAGGCTGTAGACTACATTATATTTTGAATATATTTGTTCAGCCTTAATCTGACAGGGACACAATATAGGGGCCAGTGCTGGAGATAAAAAACAAAAACGTTAAAGATATATATAAGTCAAATTCATAGAGACATTGTAAGCTCAAAATCTGAACCAGTAATAATGTGGTTATTGATTTGCACGTGAAAAGGTGTCAAAGTTAACATACTGTGGATCAGTTTTACAAATCACATCCTGAGTGACAGATAACTATTCACTGATCCTACCTGTTTAGAACTTTGTGCAATTTTTTAAAATATAAACTGCAATTATGCAATATTTGTAATACACATTTTTAGAGAACTGCTCCAGCAAACTGTTAGCTGTCTGGTGCCCACACAGTAACAACGTTAAAAAAAAAAAAACAGAACTAACACTTGCAAAGAGGAGAAGCAGGTTTTATTCTGAGCCAAGGGCCACTTGATGCTGTGCAATATTTCATTGCTGTTCAAAGAAATGAATGTTGGGGCATAAAGTTGGCTACTTCAGATAGTACTGAGTAGCAAACCAATATCCAAACAGGGATTTAAATTCTAACAGACAATAAACAACCAATCATTTATTTGCTTACATATGGACTGAATATATGATCAGGGCCGAACAAATGAGGAAAGAGGGAAACTATGAGATTGTTGAAGAAAAGCTCCCTGCCAACAGGTTATGTTCACAGTGTGTAACTGACTCAGACTTTAAGTTACCTCTCTTTCAGTAGCTGTGATCCCAGAGTTTCCCTCCTGTCTGGACTAGTGCACCCCAGATTTCACACTAGTGTCACTGTGCAAGTAGGCGTGATACAGACCACTGTCTCATCCTTAGTGATCTTCAGGCAGGATATGGAAACATTGGCAGTGCAGTGGAGGCCCTTCCCATAGAGTCTTTGGTGACCTGCAGTATCAATGACTCAGAGGCTCCACGAGGGCCGACACATATGCTGGGGAAAAAAAATATGTAACACACCTAACCATCAGAGCAACTTCTCAGCTGCCATTATTGTTGAAATGCAGCGCTGCCAATTGAAATGTTTTGTCTTGTATTATGTTAAGTGTTGAGGCACCCTGTGACTAAAATGTGGCATTAGTCATTGACAGGTCAAAATATTCATATACAGTAAATAATAAGGTACAGTTTATCAAGAACACCTAGCTATAACGAGACCTGTCCAATACAACAGCTCTGCAAAAGAAAGAAGGTTTCCTTGATTTGTTAAATGCCTTGTTTGTGTGTAGTTTTTTAAATGGCAGTTGGGTTGAAAGAGCAGATACAATCAAGATTCAAAGCAAAACAACATTTTGTTCCAAATGCTTCCCTGTATTTGACTTTAGTCTACTTTTTGGTGTGTTGCATCTCCTTTACTTTTGGCACAACCTGGGATATTTTCTGCAAAAAATTTCTGGTTGGAGTGCACTGGAAGCAGAACACAACAAATACCTGCCACCACCACTTAAGGCGGGACCACTGACTATTTTCAACCACTTAATGTACAAAGGCTGTCAGGTAATCTTGTTGGATGAAAATAAGGTATTTTGAGGCAAGGAGTGAGTGTGCAAGTATAACCTTCTTTTCATTCCAGTGTAGAAGTGTACCATCACTGTCTTTGTCGCAGGAAAAACATCCTCTGCAGGGCTTTTTTGGTAATTGGGCTGATGTTCAGCTCCCACTTAAGGTTCAATTTCCACGGGACTTTGACAGTCTGGTGACTACAGGTGCAGCTGTTGGTGTACAGGGAGAAGAACAGAGGAGAAAGAATGCAGCTTTAGGAGGCTAGCTGAGGGCTCAGGAGTCAGATACATCTTTCCCAAGCTTCACGTGCTGCCTCCTGTCAGATGGGTGTTCAATGATCAACCTGCGGGCTCTGAAGTCACGCACACTCAGCTGAGAGGGCTTGTCCGGCAAAGGAGCTGAGATGATGGTATTCAAAGCAGGGCTGAAGTTCACAAACATGATCATGGCATCGCATGGCTTTGACACAGTTTCAAAATCTTTCTGGAAGCAAAAACAGAAATAAAATAATAAGATGTCCTAAATTAGAATGTAATTCTAACAACAGCCAACTAAAATGGAGCCACCAACAGACCTGTCTGTATCATCTGTATGAAGATGATCATCTGATATCCAAGTCCTGGATTTTACATTATATGTCAATTACAGAGGTCACAGTCACAGTGTTGAGTTTTACCAGACAGCATCATACTGAGGTGTGTCTGATATGTCCTCCTACATTAGGAAAATGCAGTGGCTTCATTGGCTATAGAACAAACATAGCTAATGCTAGACAAAAGAGTACATTACATGAAACCGATGGCGAAGCTGGAGGTTACACTGTGAGCCGCAGTGAGGCACAGGTGTTGACTAAGTGGCCAGTGGAGAGAGGGCCTCTACAAGCACTAAAACCTTAGGTGCATCAGGACTCGTTTCCCAAAGCTGATAAAACACGGATATTACACGGCATGAAAATAAATAATTTATGTATTGGCTTCATGATTCTAATGTGAGCAAACTGAGTTTCCTTATGCATTTTCAATAGGTTAGGATGCTAACACTACCTTATATTAGGCATAGCTGGTGGATTTTACAAGATAGCTACGCTGCCGTCCACAATAAATGCTTCCTACACATAGCGTCCAATAACTGAAATTATTCTGCTGAATAATCTGGAGGTTGGCAAGCATTAGAAAACAAGGCTTATGGTGCACAGCTCACGTTACCGCCACCTCTTGACAGCAGACATGTCCTGATGAAGCCGCTGTGCTGCTGGGCCGCAGGAATGCAGCAGGGCGGTGGCTTCAGTTCACGCTCTGAACACCATCAAACTTAGCCATAGCAACGTCTCTGTTGGGATAGAAATTATTAAAATGACATGCCCATTCTCCACCTTTGCGCCAAGATGCTGCAAAAGATTCTGCTTTTTTGTGTGTAAGTAGATCCCCACAGCATATTGTGGCAGCAACTTCAGGTTCCCGTTAATAACCTCTTACATCATCATACATTTAGTTACATTTAGACTCGACTCAGTTAGGTGGGCGGCGTTTCCCAAACAATGTGTTTTGATCTGAAAGCCAGAGAAACTATGTTTAAGAGTGTTCTAGGTAGCCCTAATCTTATCTGTTATGCAGTACTCAGGTTCTGTTTTTCCTAAATGTTAAAATGGACTATAGTTAATCTAATGAAAAATGATTAATTTTACCATGACTTAAGTTTCTCACTGGTGACTATTGTGCTGAGGCATTGACTTTGTACTCTGACTCCCTGCATGATTAAACCTAGGCATGTAACGATGTTGCTGCTCAACTCTATCATACGTACATACGTACTCACTCTTATGTAAATACATACTCACTTTAACATGCATACGCTCACTATTACGCGTACATACTATGTGCAAGTGAAATATGTATTTTTGGCCTAAACGGCTTCTCATAGAGTCAGTTGGTTTATATGGTCATCAGGTTAAGCAACACCATGACTACTGACAAACTCAGCTAGTTAAAAGTTGATAAACCAAAGGTAAATATTCTGTGTAAGTGCATGTTGGTATGTGAACTGCAGCAACCACTCAGTGTCTCAGGTTGCTTGTAAGCCAAGCCAGTTTAAACCACACACTTACAAGACAGATATTCAATCTTGCAAATTGCCCTGCTACAAACTCACTCAAGCACATACACACAGGCACACACAAATACAATAAGCAGCACACTCGTTCTTATTCATCTCTCCCTCCGCCTCATTTATTGATCAGTCGGGATTAAACGGCAAGAACTTTTAAGTTGAAGTCATATCAGTTTCATTATCTTGTCTGTCTCAAGTGAGGATTACGTTAATTGAATTTACTTTCCCTTGTTCAATAACAGTATTCATGGCATTTAATAAAGATGAGCATTATCCTCATCTAAAGAAGTTATTCTAGCTAAAATTTGTATAACTTTGAAGTGTAACAGTAGCCCCATTCACACTGCCCCTTCAGTGTGGAAATCATGCTCCAATTCCCCACATTCGTCTGTGTGAAAGCTACAGATGCGGAGAGGGGGGACAGTTTCGATCCGCCTCCGATCCACCTATGGAGGTAGTATCAGAGCCACAGCAGAGGCGAGCCGGCGTAAGTATGAATGGAAAAGCCAGAGGGTGTGTAGATCCGATGGTCTGCACAGTCTGACAGCTAAACAGATTCATCACTCATCTCAAGTAAAAGAGAAATGTCCCACACTTCAACCCACAAAGCAACGTTACAGAACCAAACAACAGTAATGTGCTCACTGGTAGTGTCTTTGGCAACTTATATGAGGAAAAAAATACTGCAGTTATACATCTGTCATCCTGTCTGTCCTACCGACTCTTCGTCACATTTCTGCCTGATAAACAGCGTCTGTCCCTGGCAGCAGAGCCAGGCGGCTCCCGCAGATGAATGGCAGCGATTATGTGACGTAATTCAGAGCAATAAACTTGAACTCACTGTGTCTTTGTCTCCTTCCACCATTGTGTTGTTGTAGTTACTTACTCTGGCAACTTCCGACGAGACTTCAGTGAACTTTCCCCCAGAAAGCAGCGAGAGTAAGACGGCGTCCAGTTTACTGATGGTGATCATGTAACTATGTCATTTAGAGCAGAAAATGTAACTTTGCCTTCTGATGCATGGTGGGTCAGGAACTTGATCCCAACACATTATAACAGCATCCATATGATGATAGACAGAGTTGGCCGATACATGTTTAGACTAGAAGGAAACATGCTGAAAAAAATAAAATAATTGTCAATGTCATGATGTGCACCATCACGCCTCTGTTGGATCTGCAACACCTGTGTGCTGTATGAATTGACACACCGGTGCTGCTTTACACTGGCTGCTTGGTTCATTGTGATCAAACAAAGGCAGAGAAATGTCAAGCCTTCGTTGTGGCAATGATACAGAGTCTCTCTGTGAAATGGGCTATGGTCACATAAAAACTGCAGTTTGTACTGTAGATAACATGAAGGGTCCTGAAACAAGTTACATTCACTCTTTGTCATCTCTGCCTGGAACTCATCTGTCCTATTAACTGCACATGAGAAAATACACTCATATATAACTGAGAAAGAGGAGGAGAAGTACTGTCCCTCTGTGTGTGCAGATCTCAGTCCGTGGATCAGGAGGGATGGGTCCGAAAAAGTATCCTGATTAATATCGGGTGGGATGCAGGTGGGTGAAATTAATTTTTACTGAGGAATATATATTTATGACATAATAACATTATCTGCAGCGAACCTCCAGCAGCATAAATGATAAACATCGATCACTAAAAATCTCCTGACTCGCTGACAGGATTGGTTAGTATACTAACATCCCCAGAAGCCAAATCCCCACATAAGTGTACACGAAACTCATGGCATCCGAGCACCTGGAACGCCCCTGTCTGCTCCAACAACAGCATGCACCTGAGCTGGCACAGACCTACACAAGTCTGCACATATCCCGATGACCCAGAGTGCCCGAAGGAGACCACTGCGATGCCCCAGAACACTCTGCAGAGAACCCCAGTCCCACTGCAGCAGAATAAATACCCAAGACACCCCAAAGCCCCACAAGAACCACACGTGGACCAAAGAAGACTACGGAGTCCTGGCTGACACAAATTCCCTCCACAGCCACACCCTACCCTAACCCCGCCGAGCACCAACACGAGCACGCGAAGATAGAGAAAGCCAAGCCAAGTAAAAGCCAGACTTTTACTACTTTTATTTATGCCCCCTTTATATAAAAAATATATGCATCTGTCTCGAACGATGTGACCCTAACTGCCCACATACTTAAATCCATATTTTACATTGTCATGGGTCTTTGGCCATTCATACAGTAGAGAACAGCTCACTCTAAGATTCTACTGGATGTATGCCCTTTACGTTCCGGCTTGCTCCGTCAGCCGTCGTCCGGCAACCCCCACCGACTCCGTTTTGAGTCTGGCATGGCGCAACACTGCCGGACAGCTGGAGTTGCGAGACCGAGGAGTTCCCGCGATAGTTACATAATCACGCCGACCGAAGTTTAAACACAACAACCGAAGGATTTAAAGAAGTGCTTGTATTTGTCTCTTTTTTGAGATTTTTGTGCTGGCCTCAACATGGATTGTTATATTTAGAAAATTAACCAGGCAACCAGGTTGTTGTTTCGGTGCGTGACTTCCTGTCTGCTCTGTGCTGAGTTCCGCATCGTGCTCCAGCCTCCGGCAAAAATAGAAGTCCTGCACATCTGCCAGAGCTGGGACGGAGCAGATATGCAACGCAGCGGAGCCAGTGGACTACAGTGAAACCAGCGGAGCTGTGATGGAGCAGAGCCAGACCAGACATGTATCTGGTAGAATCAAAAAAAAGAAAAAAGAGTTTCTAACAACAATCACATGCTGATGATGGAGGAGGTGGTACTGCTCTGTTGCATCCATATCCATAAGCTTTCAGAAAACGTGCACACATTCAGCTTAAAAAAAACGTAGATGGTTCTGTTGGTATCTACACATATGTCATGTTGATCATGAATAGGCCTTTATTGTTATTATAGTTTATAATTGATTCATGTATAACCCACATCAAATAGACATGTTAGATTTCAAAAAGGGCTTGGTTGTATCACTTACAGTCAGTCCTTCTATGTGTTAAATGAGTGTTAAATAGCTCTGTTTTCCAACAGAAATGAGTGTTTGGTCAGTAGCTCATGTCTTCCATCCTCCTATACATGCAGTAAAAAGAAAAGACATTTTCTGGTATCCCTGCCCACTTTATCCAGTAAGGACAGAGAAAGAGGTGGTCCTGTCTGCTTGTGAATGCACAGAGATCAGGATCCTTCTGTAACTATACTGGCAAAGGTGGAACAGGGCAAACCACCGATTCCAGCGCGTTGTGGCTCCCACCTGTCATCTTTTACCTTGCCGCTGGCTCCGTAAGGTCCACTAGAATAGCTTCCATACATAACTGCACTGTACCCTTTCACTCTCCAGCCTTTGGGCAGGCAGCTGTCTCTGTTAAAGCCATTACACAATGAAATACAATGTAACAGACTGTGGTTTGTTTGGTAGCTTTAAAGTTAATCTAAAAAAATCACTTAAAAATCTCTCAACTATGCACTCACATTGTTAGTTAATCAGTACTTTTATTCTCACTTTCAACTCAGTGAAATGGAATACAGACAAACAGTGAAGACATCAGAGCCATGTATGGAACCATCTGCACCACCAATAACAACTTGATACATTTCTATAACAAGATATCACAGTCACAAATACAAAGAACTTTGTTCCTCAGAGGCCCCAAAATGACTGTTCCAACCACAAAGCACTAGCCAGCCTGATTCCCCACTTAAGACTCTTAGCATAGTTTGAGGATCAGGATTCGAAGAAATGCTAATTCTAATTCTAACATTTTAACAATTCATGCCAGGGGCCTCTGTATTTGCTATTAATTAATGTAGTGCATAATACAGAAAAATATAAAAAGTCCTTCTGTGACCCGGAAACTCAGTCTCAGGGCACCGTATTGCAGCAAGGCTCTTTTCCTAAAATGCTAGGAGAGAGGAGGTTTGCCAGACATGGATGTCATATAAGAGCCATGACGGACAGCTGGAATATATAAACCATGGTGGAGGGAAGGACTCTACAAACGTTCTTAGTTGTAGTAGTTCTTTAAGATGATCAAATGCACAGTCAAACTTTCTGCCCTTCAGTGTTTGCTGTTCATTCCATAATAAGCACTAAGGTCACATTCTGCCACGTTGTGAATTTAATTTGGTTGTTGTGTTTATCTGACAGAGATGATAAGATACAGGAGTATTTTGGTATACATTCTGCTTTTCCTTCAACACATTCCAAAGGGAAATATTGTGCATCATACTCCTGTACACATAAAAGATACAGAGACGCAGCTCCCAACTGCTTTAATTATACTATTCAGGTCTAACAATTGACTCGATGAGTTGTATGGAGCCATTCTATGTGTTTTTTTTTTGTTTTTTTTTCTACTTTTCTTACATCAGTTGTTTAGGAGAATGCTGCAACTTGCTATAAAGTTCCAGGAATCTTTGTGGTTCACTAAATAATTGATATAAGATTTGTGATTTGGTGTGTGGTCAAAGTTTTCTGGAGTGTGTTTCCTGCTCCAGCTCTAAGTATAATTAGGGCCTACTTTTTGACATTTACATATATCGTGTCTGTGTACAGTATATGTATGTATGCATGTATAGATAGATAGATAGATAGATAGATAGATAGATAGATGTGCCAATTGAATTGCTCTGTCACTATTATCAGTGTGATCATCTGTGTAGAGAGAAGGGGAGAGAGAAAGAGAAAGTGTGAAAGAGAGAGAGCGAGTCAGACAGACCTGCAGTAGTTATTGCACCTGCAGTGCTCTGAGTACAGTTGTAAAATACGTACAAGGAAAAAGAAAAAGAAAAACAAAGACTGAGACCTATCCGAGGCACCCTCACCTCCTCCCGGATCCTTCAGGTAAACCGGAGATGGTCCTGATGAGAGTGATGCTGTCGGTGGCCCTCTGCCTGCTGCTGGCGTCCGTCGCCTCTGGTTGCGGACCGGGCAGGGGATACGGGAAGCGGAGGCATCCCAAGAAGCTCACACCGCTGGCTCTGAAACAATTCATCCCCAACGTGGCAGAGAAAACGCTGGGAGCCAGCGGAAAGTACGAAGGCAAGATCACCCGCAACTCGGAAAGATTCAAGGACCTGACTCCCAACTACAACCCCGATATCATTTTTAAGGATGAGGAGAACACCAACGCGGACCGGCTCATGACACAAGTAGGAAACTATATTCAAGCCTGTTCCTCTCTTTTTCTTCTTCTTTTTTTTCATTTGGTATTACTTATATACAGAGCAGATGACTGACTGACTGACTGACCGATGCGCTCTTCATATGTGAGTCCTTGTTGCGACGAACCCTGATGTCAGTGACCGGCCCAGTGTGCTTCTTATTATCGTATGCAGCTTTCATTGAATGAGTTGAATTGAGTGTACTTTATTAATATTAATATTCTAAATAGGGTTGATATAAAAGGCCGGTATCTAACGTTTTACTTCATGGCTCCAAGTCCAAAACATTACATGTCAGGTAGTGATGGAATGTAACTAAGTACTCTGCTACTGTAA
>OMLP01014081.1:0-28802 GCA_900302685.1 Spondyliosoma cantharus
TGGGGTCCTCCTGGACCGGGAAGGTGACGTTCAAAGGGGACAGCAGTCCGGCGTTGACTTCGATGATTTCAGCCATGTCTCACTTTTGCAAGCCAGCCCTGGGAGGCAAAACAAGACAGTTAGGGCACTTCAAGTCGATGAATACTCCCTCCAGGTGACAACAATGATTTGAAGAGAAGCTAGTCGAAGTAGCTCTCGGTAAGCTAACTTAGCTATAACAAGCTTCCATTTAAGAGATACGTTTGTAAAGGAGCAACAAGGCGGCGGGAGGAGCTGAGATTGTCTATTAGCTCACTAATGAGGCTTAGCTCTCGAGTAGCAACTTCGGCGGCGCAGACGAGCAGCTTCCCATCGAGTCGAGCTATTCCGTGGTTTTCAGGTGAAAACATACCGCGGACGGACAGGTGACAGTGAACGCTTGGCAGCTGTAACAGTGACACATATTACCTGTCAGACATAATCGTGACCGCTACAGTGCGAACACGCTCCCTCACATCTCAGCCCAGCGTCAAACTGGGATCAACGGCAATTAACGCCTCTCACCGGAAGCTCCTCCCACCTGCACGGCACAGGTCAAGAGACGTCACCCTCGAGCACTTCCGGCTTCGCTTTTAGATGGGTTTTTATTGGAATGCGTGGGAGTCACTTAGTCACTGACTGGACAGTGATGGAGGAGGCACTCATACGTTCTACTTAGGTATAATAAAGCGATACCCTAGCGAAGAACGGCTCTGATAGACCTACAAAGAAGAGTCCAGCAAGTAATAGTCAAAAAGTCTTGTGTCGATGGCAACGGCGGCCGATAGCTCCTCCAAATGATGCTATATTTTTGTTTTTTACACTGTGATTTTATGTGGAGAAGAAAGTTGGGTGGACTTTGAGGACATCACAGCTCTTGGCGTCTTGACCAACCGGACCGGCTGGACCAGCCCAGGGAGGAAGAGAGTTGGAATAAGAGCCACGCTAATCCAGTTTAGCTTGGCTGATCCTGGATCCTGGAAAAGGAACTCAGGTCAGGAAATCAGAGACTGTTGTGCCCACAGAGACCTTTTCTCCACCACAACATCTTGGATCAAGCGGCTGCACTCGATCGGTGGGCCGTGTTCTGAGCGGACAGAGCGCAGGACTACAGCTGGATGAGGAGAGTTGGACTCTGTGTTTATCACATTGATGCTGAGCGCTCATAAACAGTCAAAGTTGATAGACAGTGTTTCCCACATGTCGCACTTTTGATTTGAAGGTGCATTATCATCACATTGCTGCTGCTTACATACACCCTGTGTTGTATAATGACAAATCAGTTACCTTGTACCTTGTATCAAAATATACTTGCTGCATTAAGTGAAATATTTTTGATTGAAATAAGTATTATAGTGCTCTATACCGGAAGTTAGTTAAATGCCAAAAACAGTCACAGCATCTTTAAAGTATCAAATGTAAAAGCTTCCGTTACTCAGAATTGTCTTTTTAAGAGTAATGTATATTATATTATTGTGTTATAATTAGCAATGTTTTAATGTACTTAACCATTGCAGCTGGTAAGGGTGGGGTTAACTTTAAAGACTTTACACAAGTTGGTTGCTCATCTTACACTAGAATAATACATTATAATTTATTCATTAATTATTTTTTTATTATTACTCTGAATCTGCACACTTACTAAAAGTGCAATATTTGTCTCTAAAATGTAACAGACTTGAATATAAAGACTATGTAAATACTCAGGTAAAGTTACCAAAAGGTTTTAACCTATGGGTAGTAACACAGCAGTTTTTCTTCATTTGTATTGACTTGCACTCTCTTGGCCACCATAGTTAAACTTGACCAACTTTTTATCTTACAAAATGAAGGCGAGACTCCATGAAATGACTGTGACCATGACTAGATTTATGACCCTGCAACATGCAACACACACACAGACATACATAAATGCATCAGAGAATATTAAACTGGAGAAATAATTTTTCACACAATTGATTTATTTGACAATTATGTTGTCAACAGTCAAAATGATTATAACAAACATGAGCACAACCAAATCAGCCACCGACTCTGTTAACTCATTACTGGAAAGAAAGTCACCAATTTTGTCCCAAGACATCTTGATTGAAGATCAAATCGCTGGCCACATGTCTGTCCAAGAAAGATGTTGATATCGTGCTTCCTGACTCCCAGGCCTTGCTGTGATTTGGTATACTATAGATTATAATGTATAAACAGAGCGATGAGCCACAGAAGGTGTGATCACTTTAAATGGTACGAACTGTCATTGTTGAATCATCGAGATACAGACTCATTTCAGGTTTCCAACAGGATGATAAATTACTGTTCATATTTTTTGATCACAAGCAGCTGTCCTTCATGACGCCAGCCATCTCCAGTGCGTTCTTCCTGCGAGCAACGGCCTCCAAGATCTTCTTCCTGGGTCCCAGCTGGATGCGAATGCCTTTTAGGTCTTCATCTGAGCAAAGCATTAGCGCCTCCAGGTCCAGGTGCTCTCTGCTGAACGCAAGGGCAAACTCTGGCAGGGAGATGGAAGACAAGAACACGTCTAAAGGAGAGGTTTCCTCATTTTCATCATCATCCAGTCCCAGATCTTCCTTTTCCCAGGGCAGGTCAGTGTCGCCGCTCCCGTCGAAGCCTGCGGCATCTTCCTCGAACTGCTCGTTCTGAACGAGGAAGCCGAGACTTTCGATGTTCCCACTAGGGATGTCGTCTGACTCCAGCCCCATCTTCTTCATGAAGATTAGACCTCCGAGGCCGGGCCGGTTGAAGATGGATTGTTTGACTTGGCCTGGTTGTTCATCGTCGTCTTCATCTTCATAGCCTCCCATTCCTTCTTCGTCGGACATGCCCTCATCCTGCTCGCTGAAGACATCCAGAAACTCTGGCTTCTCAGACACTCCGTTGTCCTGTTTACGGAAAATCACATTCCCATCTCCTCCTGATTTCTGCAGTGTGCCTTTATCTTTCTTCCCGAGCTTCTTCTGGAGTGTGCCTTTAACTCTGGCCGTAAGAGAGCCAGATTTATCGGCAGCAATAAGCTTGGAGAACTGCTCGTTGACGCTGCTCATGGTACCACCGTTTGAAAAAGCTGATGACATGCTGGCCTCGGAAACCGACCCAGTCATGCTCCCTCCACGCTGCAATTTATCCATCTTGTTCTGGTGCCTCTTCTTCACCTTCTCACAGAGTTTCACGCGTTTCTCGGCTTCTTTGGTGGCCTCCTTCTTTAGATTGGCGACCTTCTTGGGATTTTGGTTGGTCTGCTGCGAGGCAGCAGCGTCCAGGAAGCGCACACAGTCCATGCGGTCGCGAGACGCGGCAACATCCATAGCTGTGTGGAATTCATTGTCCATTGCAAAAACGTTGGCGCCAAAGTTGACCAGGAAGCTGAGGATGTGCATGTGGCCATTGGCTGCAGCATGATGCAGGGGTGTGTTTCCCCAGATGTCACTCCTGTTGGGGTCTCCTCTGTATGACACAAAAGAAAGATCTGATTAATCGTTGACAATTTTTTTGCCTCTCTCCATCACTAATTGAAACCATAACAATGATTTCTCTTTACAGTTCATAAGGGCTCATCCTCAAGAAAATCTTGCTTTGCTGGATAAAGAGATATATTGTGTATTTTTTTTAATTTAAGGAGACCTATTATGCTTTTTGTCCTTTCCTTCAGTGTTTGATATTGGTTCATGTGCATGTAGAAAGTCATGAAAGTTAAACATGGTCACAACAACAGGAGCTCTTCTCTCCCACAGAAAACACTGCTCCTGAACACCTCGCCTTTAATTCTGTGACTTTGTGATATCATAATATAATATAATATAATATAATATTGGCGGCCTCCGCCATCAGTGAGGGCCCTGCGATGAGCTGGCAACTTGTCCAGGGTAGAGGTGGATTTCATCGTTCGATGTCGAGATTCAGTTCCCGTCAGTCAGTTCGGCAGGAAGAACCATTCATGTCATTCGTTTGTTCAGCCGCGTTTCCAGTACAACGTCGTTTAGCGGAGAATCATGTAATGCACAGTTCTCAGCTCCTCGTTCTCAAATGACACTGTAGTTCAAGGCAAATACAGAGCTGCAACTTCATGATTATGTGTACTTTTAGACAACACAACAGTTAACAGCTAAAGCCTACAAGCCAAGAACGAGTGACTGACTGAACGAGAATGCCAGGAGAGGAATCAGTGAACGAATGAGAACGACAAACAAAATGAAATGTTTTTTTTGTTCATGGAAACGGTTGCTATGCTTTCCTGTCTCTCACTGGCTAAAATTCGACGACAGTGTCATAGACTCAGGGCTGAAGATAATTGGTAAACCATTAAGAATTAAAGTCCTTCAGTGCTGTGCCTCCTTGTCACAGCCATAAAAGTCTTGATTGCTGAGTTCCTGCAACAACTAGTCATAAATCCCAAGAGCGGAAATGTGTCAGTGAATTCTGGCCACGTAGGTTGCGCATGCGTTGAGTCCTAAATAATAAATATCTTCCAAACATCTTTTATGAGCCTCACTTTTCAGGCGGAATGCTGTGCTAGATTTTAGCCTGTCTTTTGTTGTGTTGAATGAAAGCTGGAGGTGGGGGCGGTGGGGGAAGATAAAGGGCTCTTTTGTTTTATAGGAAGGCTATGGCTGATTAAACATTTGGCTCAGCTCATCATGGGAGAGAGCAGCAAAAAGAGTGAAATTAAGTTTTAACTAATTATGTTACACTGAACGACCCGCAGCTGCTCTCAAAACTTAGATGAAGCTCTAAATAACTGTTGTATTAAAATGCAGAAAACATATTTTTTATTAAAAAATGGTAACATTTGCTCATTGAGCATGGAATCTATGGCTCCACTGGTGAGTTCAGTTTTTTGTGAGCATTATATGGACCGTATTGTAGAACAATTTGCCTTAGACTATATACTTTTCTATGTGTTAGTTGAACAATATAGCAAAACTGATCCGTCAGGCAACTTTTTCAATAAAATTAAGAGCACTGATGTAATAAGCATGGTTACAGGTTAATACAGTATCTGGTTAGGCTATGTGTGAGATGAAGCACAGGTTATAGAGAGGAGTGTATAATACTTACTCTCGGCTGCATATGAGCTGAAGAGCATCGACATGTCCATGGAAAGCAGCCAGTAAGGTGGGAGTCATGCCATCCTCATCCGCAGTGTTGAGGTCCTTCCTTGTGGCCTCCTTCAAGAGGTCCAAGTATCCATCGGTCGCTGCCTTGTGGTACCTAGACATCTCTCAAATGAACAGAAAACAAATCTCTCTCTTTCCTTCACTTTTTTCCCCCCAGGACTCCCAGCAGATGCACAAACTACTGACACGACCGCACACCAGAGCAAACAATGTGATCTCTGGGCGTCAACAACTCAGAGCCATAAAACAAAAGCAAAGTCCAGCTCAGTGCTGTCAACTGCACATATTTCCTCAAACACCATTACTGCTCCAGACCACTGTCAGTCACAGCAGAGTTATATGTACAATTCTGAGGCATATTCTGCTATTTCATTGTACATTTCAAATGTTTTATTTGGCTACATTTCAAAAGGAGATGTTGATATATACAAAAACAATCACCTTACAAAAATATGATTCTTTCTTGAGATTAACAGCATATAAAGTAAAAGTTTGCCACAATGCCAAAGTTCTCCTGAAATTAAACAATAATAATCTACAGTCTATAATGGAAAATATAATAATATAACAAACTGCAAAATGAGTTTGTTTACATTCAATACTTTAACTGTACAAATATGCAGATGCTTTTTTTTATTGAGGAAAAGATTTGAATAAGGAACATTTACATTTACATACTGTTGCCATGACAGAAAGAGCTAAATGGATGTTTCATGTTAATGTATCATATGTAAGACTTTGACGTCATCATTGTGATAATATTATTTAACAATATCTTGTTATAATGTGATGCATTTTATGTCCAGGCCTGTGACAATAGATTATCTTGTTATAACATGAAACGTTTAATGTTATAATGTGATATCTTGTAGGTTATTGATATGACATTAAATATTTAATTTATAATTTTTTTTAATTTATAACCTAATAATAAAGCTTGAAATCACTTTCTTATAAAGTGATATGTTACAACAAGATTAAAACTATATAAATCTATATTAATATTAACATATTAATGTACATTCTTTTAATAAGGTCTAGAAAACAAAAGTGTGATTCTTATGCTTCCACTGAGCTCCAAAAAGTTTTAAATCCACTGATGTCCTCCAGTCCAGTTGGTGTCGTGATGGATCTTCATGGTTTGATAAACGACAACAAAAGAAGGAGACGAAGAAGAGAAAAAAAGAAGCGAAGAAGAAGAAGAAGTAGCTGTCAGCCCGGCTCGACCAATGAACGAGGACTGGGCGGGAACATCGTTCGACAGTTGTCTCTCTGTCATATACTGTCTTTCTGGCTTCTTCTGAGCTTGTTGACAGCATAAAATCGACGCTGTGGAAGTTTATCTCACTCTCCAGACAGCTCCGCAGCTAGAAAAACCGGACCGACCGCGTTCAGCTAGCTCTCCTCCCCGCGTCGCTCCGCGCTTACTTCCCCTTTTCCTCTGGTCCGCAGTCTGACCGGGAGACGCTGCAGAGATGTCCGGCAACGGCGGCTCGCTTGTCGACCTTCTGTCCTACGAGACTCTGGTCCATGCTGTGGCAGGTGCAATGGTGAGCAGAGATAAACCACAGCAAAAAGACGAGATGTCACAACTGTATGTGAAAGGTCTTGCTGCTCACGGCCTTGTCTTGCTAGCTTGATTTAAAGAAAAGGCTTTTTAACAAAATGCAAATGGCGAGTGAATGAGCCTTTTGTCTTCTGCGTTTTTATATCGTCAGCTGTCAGTATCTTAACTGTCAGTATCTTTACAATAAATGTTTCTTTCAGGGGAGTGTGACAGCCATGACCGTCTTCTTCCCTTTGGACACGGCCAAAAGCAGACTGCAGGGTGAGTTGGAGGTCTTATCATCTTGGGCAGAGGTTACCTGATAGCAGAGACTCTCAAGGTTTTACTTAAGTATTTACTACCAACAAGATGTAAAGGAGTGATCCACTGATTTAGTATTGCACTTATATAAAGATGGGACCAAGATATCCTGCCTTAAAGTCCAGAAAGTTAGGGTGGTCATTTTGGGTTAGCCCAGAAATCAAACACAAAACTGCATCTAATGAGAAAATAAGGGGATATTTTAGGCACCTATAACATATAAGTCTATTATTTGGAATTCAGGCTGTGGTGAAATAAGATTCAGTGTATCAAGAGTCCCAAGCTACAGAGTATCACTGCTGTTCTGAGAGCAGATGTTCAGCTCATGGGGCTCAGCAGCACTATGAGCTCATTCTCTGTCACTGTGTCATCAGGCATACAGAGACACAGACAGATGCACAATTAAAATGAGTTTTTATTACACGATACAGTATGTAACCAATACATCATAATCAACTTAGAAATAATAATTCACGTATTTTGGCGCCTGTGTCTGTTTATTTTTCAGTGGATGAGAAGCGCAAGTCGAACTCTACCCCCATCATCCTGGCTGAGATAGCAAGGGAAGAAGGCCTGTAAGTATAGTCGTGTCATGTTATGTTGAATCGTGGCTTGTTGTGTGCTTAAATACAAACCTCTTGGTTTGATGCGAACAACCGAGTAAATCACAATTAGCGTGTAGCTGCAGCAGACATTTATGATGAGTAAACACATCTAAACTAGAGAAATAACTGTCAATGTATTAGTTATTCCTTTTTCGGACAAAAACAAACAAAATGTTGCGTTTTGGACTGTTGGTCAAACCAGTCGATCTATTTGAGCAGAAGCTGAAATATGCATTTTCATCCTTATCGTACATTTTATAGACCAGGGAATTGGATAATGAAAATAATTGGTAGTTTCAGCTCTACCCAAAACTATCATGGACTCCATTACGTTGAGGCTGAAGATGTGACCACGTGACTGAACGCTAACTATTCAAATGACTGTCCACCACTTCTCCCAGTCAGTCTCTGTACAGAGGCTGGTTGCCAGTCATCTCCAGCCTCTGCTGCTCCAACTTTGTGTACTTCTACACCTTCAACACGTTGAAGAAGCTGATGGCATCTGGTGCAGGCAAGTCCAGACCCAGCAAAGACCTGCTCATGGGCGTCGTATCAGGTAAACACACATGACACACAAAACCAATCATTATTAGTGAACTGATGGTAGCCATTAAGTACGAAAGGTGCTGACTGGAGGAGTTAAAGGTGCCCTGTGGAGTTTCCTTGTAAACGAATAAGAGTTATGTACAGGTTAGTCTAAGTTAGTGTCTTCTGATGTCTGAAATTGGAAGATCTTCTATAAACAGCTGCTCCATTAGAGCTAGTAGAGGTAAAATCTCCACAAGGCTCCTTTAACAAGGCCTTTAAGAAAGCTAACCATCTGTTGCTCATGCAGGTGTAGTGAACGTGCTCCTGACCACTCCCATGTGGGTGGTCAACACTCGGCTGAAGCTGCAGGGGGCAAAGTTCAGAAACGAAGACCTCCATCAGACCCAGTACAGGGGCATATTTGGTGTGTGACACATCTGTATTCTAATTTACCAGTTCAGACATGTTTTTTTAATGAATTTTTTTTATTTCCACACAGTTGTAAAACCCGTCTGTTTTTGGTCTTTTTCCCTCCCAGATGCTTTCTCACAGATCATTGCCAACGAGGGTGTGAGAACTCTGTGGAACGGCACCCTGCCCTCGCTAATCCTCGTCCTCAACCCGGCTGTGCAGTTCATGATTTATGAGGGCATGAAGAGAAGGGCGGGAAAAGGAGGGAAGAAGGTGAGAGGACACTGCACGATCACAGTAATCAGTCAGCCTCGTCTGCTTTTGGGCCGCGTTGACTCGTCGTTTCTTTATAACAGGATGACGTGTTTAGTTTGCAGGTTTTACATAAACTTAAGTATTCCACAAGTTAAGATTTAGACCTGCGTGGTGGCACTAGATTAAAAGTCAGAGGATCAAGGAAGTCAGTAGGATTCATCTTCTGTGGACCATGAACGTTTTTACAAGATTTTATTGCTATCCATCCAATAGTTAGATGCTAGTTGTTTTATCTATTAATTATAGTTTGAAAGCCAAATTGTATATGTGGGAAAACTTCAATCAATCAAACAATTATTTCGTACTAAAAACACTGGGTAGTTTGTTAAATCTTTGTCTCCTTCCACAGATATCCTCAGCAGAGATCTTCCTCATTGGAGCCATTGCCAAGGCCATCGCTACCACCGCGACATATCCTCTTCAGACAGTTCAGGCCATTCTGAGGGTAAATATTATGTTAAAGATGTCACCCTTTTTGTTTACTGTTCCACTTATATTTAATATTGTTTAACTGTCAACAAATCAAATAAAACAATCAGCAGAAACTCCAGGATAATCCTGGTTTCCGACCAAGTAATAGTTTGGCCACATCACCGTCTTTTAAAGCAGTGATTTCTGAGCTGTAGAAATGTGCATCTTCAGTTGGAGCTAAGGCTTTTGGCCACTAGTAGAAAAGTCAGAAAGTATTGAGAATTGTGGTAATGCATTGTTTGTTTTCTGCTTTTTCATGGGATTTGTTGACAATGACAGAAATTCTGAATCTTTTCCATCCTTATCATTTCATTATCACGTGCATGGTCATCTACTGTATGCGTGTAGAAACCATTTGTTGATGGGAAGAGAAGAATATAGCTTTTTCTTTAACTGATTAGATTTAATTGGGGAAAAATTCTTCGTGTTTTTGTTTTTCTAAGTAAGCATTCATAACGAGTAAAAATCACTTAAATCTCGATGTGGGAAAGAAAGATAACCTGTTTTACGCTCTGCCACCAGTTTGGACAGTACAAAGGTGATGGCAAGGGCGGCGTGATCGGAGGCATCTCGAACATTTTCTCTCTGCTCATGGACAGAATCAAGTGAGCGCATCCTACTAACATAAACACATTCACAGACACAGTGAGCACACTGGTGAAGATGTTATAAAAGCGGGTATTTAATATACGTCTGTTCCCTTTATTACAGGAGGTACGGTTTTCTTGGTTTGTACAAAGGCCTGGAGGCCAAGCTGCTACAGACGGTACTGACGGCCGCCCTCATGTTTGTCGTGTACGAGAAAATCACCGCTGCTACTTTCAAAGTCATGGGCCTGCACAGGACACTGAAGCAGTGAACACCTGTTTGACTTCAGCACTGCATTAGAACGGTAGTCGTCAGTAGGTTCAATCAGCGCCCACAGATGATACCTCAATGCCAGGAAAGAGATGGGATTGGTGCCTTTAGGGGCACCGATTCCCACACTAACCAGAGCTGGGTGTGATACGTGTAACACCAGCTCTTTCTTAACCTTTAACTGGTTCCATTTGTGCAGAACGACCTTGATTTTCTCTGTTCAGATGGTTCTAAGAGATCTCACAGGAGCTGAACTTCAGGGTAAATTGAAGCAATTTAGTGTGACATAACCCGAGGAAGTTAGGAAAACGCATTTATTCCTCGATTTGGCCGCATTCACAAATTCTGAAGCTGAAGTGTATCCAGTCTGAATGAAATGGAGCAATTTGGAGGCAAAAGGAGTCTGTGAGTGCGTTCATTCGCACTGGAAAACGTCCAGTGTCATAAGCTTTTTAAAAAGACATTCACTCGCCCACAACTGAAATCATATCTCATGAAATTTAAAAAAAAAAGACATCTGCTGAGTATTTAATACTTGGAAGAGAGCGTTATAGTTGGCCCAGTAGATGAGAGGATTGATACCACTCTTGTAACCAAAGGTGGTATTAATCATCTCATTGCAGTCTTAGCAACAATGCAAATGTCAAAAAATGAAATGTCAGACTATTTTCTTTAAAGGGAAAGTTCACCCCAAAGTCAAAAATGTATATTTTTCCTCTTACCTCCTTCTAGATAGTTTTGGTGTGAATCGAAAAGTTTAGGAGGAAATGGCGGCTGAGATGTCAGCTGTCCGATATAATGGAACTAGATGGCACCCTGCTTGAAAATCTCAAAAGAAATCATGACCCAGTTACTCGAGATAATCAACAGACCACGTTTACGTTCAGCTACTTGAAGAGAGGCTCATGCTTGTTTCAGTGCAGGATGACTGCAATAATGGCGTCCTCCTCGTACTTGGGAACCCTCTCGGTTTTCCCGTTTTTCCTGTTTTTCATCGGCCCCTCCCAGGGGCCCCCGGGGTCAAAATTCTAATGTATTTGTCTCATTGTTTTCCTTTCTCATTATTATCATAACCTGTTTCTGGAACTTTACAGCGTGTAGTCTGCTGTGCCGTTCGGCTGATCCTCCTACGTGAGCTTATGGTAGAGGGTGAATCATTCTGGATTGTTTTCTGAGAATTTAAAGTAAAATTAAAATTGATAAAAAAAATACTTCATATTTTGTTATTTTCATTCTTCAAAAATCACCAGAATGCAGGAACACATCTCAAATTTCTTGGGGGTAGGATCCCCAGAATCCTGCTTCGGGGTTCCTATTTTTGAGATCTCCAGGTTGGCGACGATGTCCCTTTTTGGCTGAGCTGTAACGTCTGCTAGCTTTGTTAGCTCTTGTCCATGCATATTTCCTTTTGTGTAGTGATGCCGACTATCTTGAGTAACCAGACCATGATTTCTTGAAAGAGACTTCGCTTTTGAGTGATTTAAATGTATTTCTGGCAGTTTGAGCACCACAAGCTGAGTGACGGCTTACATGTGAGAAAAGGCGGATATCTCCAATACTCTGCAACTCGCACCAAAACAATCTCCACAGATAAATAGCACCACATTTAAGTTTATCTTGGGGTGAACTGTCTCTTTAAATAAGATATCTGCTTAAGCAGCATTGCCTTGATGTAAGCTAATGGACCATTCTTGTTATGTTTTAACTGTGAACTTAAAGTTTAATAGAAAACCTCGTGAAATTCCTGACAGATAAATGTGCTGACTCAGACGTCACTATTACTCATACAACAGTACAGCTAAAGGGGAGAGAAGTAAAGAGCTCCCATTAATATTTATAGATTTGTGTGTAAAATCTACTTTTCAGAACCGATTTGATTTTTACATTTATAATATATTGAGTAAAAATTAATGTAATACAAATGACTACTTAACCCTGCATAGTTTGAGAGTTTACGTTACATCTACTGCAGTAGGTGCCAAGTGCCTCTGAGTTATATCATGAACAAACTGTACTATGGACTGATGTTGTAGCTTTAATGACTGTTGATGATTTTTACACAAACACATGATGCAATTATCCGTCTGCTGTCTTCATACAGGTCAGTACGAACTTTTTATCACGCAGGCGTCTCCCATCGGTTACCTCAGTGTCCTGGTCTGTGTAGGGTGTTCAGGGCTTCCAGTAACTTACAGTATTTGTTCATCCCGGTGTCCTTTCTTTGTTTTCGCTGCCTTTCATCTTTAACACCAAGTTGACTTACTACTTTTGTGGCTGTTAAACTGTTAATGTGTGAGTTTTGACCATGACAGGATGCAGTCTGTATTACTTTGTAGCATCACGTTGAGGAGATCAAAGCCTTTTGACTGGTGCCAGTGGTGTAGATTTTTCTTTTTAATTTAATATTAGCAAGTAAATGTATATTTTAAGTTAAAGAAAAGAAAATTTAGCTTTCACTCGTTTTTGTTTTTATGTTATAAAAGTGAAAACCGTCCACATTTTGATTTCACATGTCAGAGGTGTCTTAGATAAAGTCAAGTGAAATGTTTATTTGCCTTCCACTCTAAGTGCAAAGCAAGTTCAGGTGTGGAACAAGGTGTTTATGGGGGGGAAGAAGCAGAGTAGGGCAATAAAAGTCCAGAAAGATTTAGACTGCCGGTGAAGAAAATGCATAATGGCAGGATAACGTGTGTGGAGAAAGCTGAAAGCTCTGAACAAAGACAATGCTGGAGGGCCAAATGAATTTAGGACTCCAGTCGTGGTTAATGTGTCATAAGAAAAACAACAGAAAAGGCAGTGACAAATTTCGGCAACAGCCCCTACACCACTGGTACCTTTAATTATGGCCTTCTTTATAACTGTATTTTTTTTTTCCAGACTTGACTTTCCTGAAATGTGTTGTCTTTACAGTTTACATGAAAACACTTTGTAACTGCTGATGCAATCTTTACTTGAAGTCGTCTTCACTTATTTACATAACAGTTTTCTTATTTTTACATGTATTCTTTTCTAATTTTGTCTCGATTAACTTGCCAATGTTTAGGGGTTAAAATGATTGTCAAACCCAATAATAAAGCTTGACAAACACTATGGACATTAGAAATAACTGTTTTATTACACCACATGCAAGATTGAAAAAAAACAAAAACATGCCTCAGTACACTCTTGAACAAACATGGATCATCTAGTAGTGATCAGTGACACAATTAACTCAATTAACTGTATATACACCCTCCATTGGAGGTCGGAACTAACAGTCCTATTACATCTTGGTTGTAAATCAGGACTAATGGTGCGAGTCTTGACTTCGGGATATCTCCTCCACATACCAGTGTGGCAGGAAGGAATACTGGGAGTCCCTGTGGATGGAGTAGGTCACATCTCTGTGGGGCTCGAAGGAGAACAGGTACACCACGCTGGAGGGGAGCAAACAGGATTCATGAACACACGGGGCTTGAAATAAATGATGACGAGTGTGGTCCTTTAATGCAACTCACCGTGGATCGTCCTCAGTAGCTGTTTGCTTCACAAAAGACAGGAAGTCACAGCAGAAGTTCATACAGACTGTTGGCTTCCAGCAGTTCTGTTCACTCTGTTCAGAGGAAATGCAGAAGAGAAAATATTTGACTTAATGTTTTTTTTATTTACTCATGTCCAATACCTTTTTCATGAGAAATAAAACATGGCCTGAACAAATAATCAAAATATTACTAAAATTGCAATATGGCTAAGTGCAACATCCAAAGAGCTGCACATGGGGCCACAGAGACGAGCCGGCCTACAAATCATATACTCTAGATGTAAGGGAACGTGATTGTTTGTTAAAGACTGCAGCAAAAGTCACGTTATCATATTTATATTTCTTAAATAAAAATGTAATTTAAAAAAAAATACCACTACCACTAAAATAGTGGTTCATATCACAATATCCGTAACAATAATTACAACGATCTTTGTTTTGTTCAGCCCTAAAGAAAATACTCAAAATTGGCTTCTCAGTGCTTTAATACATTTTTGACCAGTTGTTAATTGCTGCAAATGACACTGTACCTTGATGAGTTGTGACATCTTAGAGATGGGGAACGTCTCCACAGCGACAACCACTCCGTCATGATCACGAAAACCTGCCACAACACGAGGGACTCCAGGGAGGAAAGACTGGGCCCACCACTTGATCAGTTTGAACCTGAGGACCACCAACACCAAAATGTGGAAAACCTACTTTAAAAACTGCTGAGAGTGTGTGAATCAATTATTCAACATACAGCACGGCATGAAGGGTTTATTATGTGATGTTTTGTCGTTTAGTCTTCTACCTGTGGAAGTTGCTACGCTGTTTGGGAGTGGTGATCTCTAGCGAGGTCTTCAGCTCCACGTAGCACGCAGGAGGAGCCGGAGCTTTCGGATCTTTATCGCGGCAGTCGACCTCACCGGAGAACAGAAGTCTGTGATCCGAGAGCCGAGTCTGCACCACAGTGCAGAAGCCCTCGTTGGTGTTAACCACTCCTCCTGGGTCTGGTAAACTGTGGACATTATCTACAGGGATGGACAAAGGTGAAACGTTATCATTTCAACATCTGCTTATCACTGTATCCACTTTATATGGTTTGAGTTTGTGCGTCCGATGTAAGATAATTAGACAAGACATTGTGCCTAGAAGATCATTAATGCCAAGAAGAGGACAAATTAGAAATGTTCAGTGCTAGGAATAACAAAAATACTCACTGCATGATGTCAAAAGTTTGGCCTTTTCAATTAAAATATTTATTAAAAGTTATTTTGCTAAAGTCAAGAGAACTTAGTTCCTAAATATCAGCTACAAAGTCACAACTACGAGATATGAAGTCACAATTTTGTTGTAGAAATTATGTGTTTGTATGTATACTAAGATGAGACTTAAGAGGAATTATTTAAACTAATTTAAAACTTCTACTGAGGTAAAAAAGTAAATTCAAAGTTTTAGATTTTCTAAGTTCAGAAGTCATCATATTCGACTTACGAGTTGAAAAATGTGAGAAATGAAGTCCGAATTTTGAGCAAGTCAAAACAATGAATATATTATAAGACACTACATACCGACTTAGATACTATCTCATAACTGTTTTACTTAACATTTATAATTTTGTCTTGATATCTCAAAGTGTTGACTTGAATTCCATGTTTGAGAATGTGTGGAAACCCTGTTTTGTTTTTGTAATTAAGAACATTAAACGTCTTGTTTTCCTTTCCTGTCAGAAACAGATAAAACAGCTTTCACAGATAAAACAAAATGCTAAACCTAAGGTGTTTTTCTTGTGGGGTTTTTCAAATATCATAGCTTTGTTGATCCACGGTGTTTATTTAATATCTTAACCTAAACTTAATTAAGGTTTAAAAGAAAATGAAGTTAACAGCAGTTATAATACACCACTTTATAAACTTGCCTACCTGCACATGTGTATTGCTCAAACTTGTATCCCCAGTACATCATCTCTGCGTGCCTCTCGGTGCGGTTCTCTCGATCCCTGCGAGCAGCCTCTGTTTCCACTTCGCTGATGTAAAGCGTGCCCCTGAATCGTGTGACCGCCAGCAACCAGCCCTCCCGCGCCTCATAGGGAGTGGTTAGCAGCTTGGTCAGATGACCACGCCATGTCACAAAGTCGACATCTAAAGCACTGGGAGGAGCAGAGGTTGATCAGAGAATACATGTCCAACAGGGACAGTGACTCTTTGACTAGAGACTATACATCATGGCGACACTTACCATGATGAGGCCGCGGTCGCCTTTGAGCTGAGCTTTGATCTGTTGGCCAAGATCCAGCGTAGAATGTGGTCCAGCTTCTCCTTCAAATTTTCGTCTCTCTTTACGTAACGGTCCTTGTATCCATCCTTCAGGTCAAAATTAGGGTTTCTGTCAGGTTCTGCATAGTATCTCAGCTGCCTGCTGTCATTGAAGAATCTCCGCTCAGAGTCGAGGGAAAAACATCCCACTTCGACAGGCTGTTTGTACACAGGAAAGTCTCTTTCATACAGCTCCCTTCTGGTACTCAAACCTCGAGAGCTCAGTGGGTTTTGCCAAGGAGTTGACCCAGACTGAGACTGGTGGTGGTTTGGTCTTCTTCCAGTGTCATGTCTCTGCCTTTTGTGTGCTGAATGGCGGTTTTGTTGGCCGGAGTTGGGGTTGTGGGATCTGTGGTGGTCCATTGCTGTCTAGTGGGGAAAAGAGCAATGAAAAAGAACAATGACATTGACGATTATTAATTTCTTCCTGATTGTTTTGCTCTATTGCAGGAAAGACAAAACAAAATGCCAGTCCTTACCTCTTTTATGCTACTAACACTTATATCTGTACATAAAAAGCCTGTCTCCTAAATTCTTTTTTCGTCTTTATGTATTGCGACTTCCTTATCTCATCATGAAGAGTGTGTCCCATTACACTTTGTAAATATTATTTGTGGCTTGTGTGTGTGTAGTGACCCTTATTCTTGCTTTTTATGCTTCATATTGAACTAAATAGATGCTTATGGTTTAAAACGTATACTAGTTTTAAAGGTTAACAAAGTTTTTTCTCATTTTACTTCAAATGAAACACAATGAAATGCATCACCTCATTATCTGTGTAAACAACTTTCTGTTGTGTGCATGTGAATACCTACATAGTCATTATTTAATTGTGTTCATGTTTGCATTAAACGCTGTGCAGAAGTGAGGGTCTGCACTGTGTGTAGCACCTGAGTCAAAAGTAATATTCTGTAAATAAATGTACTCAGGTATGGATAGTAAAAGCAACGTATAGATGTATCACTGCAAAGTTATCACATAAATGCAGTGGTGTAAAAAGTAAAATATTTCCCTCCGGACTTCAGTGGTGTGGAAGTACAAAGAAAAATGCAAATACTAGTAAAGTACAAGTATATCAAAACTGCACTTATATACAGTACTTGAGTAAATGTACTTAATTAACCTTCATTACAGAGGATTACCAGTGCGTGCGTGACTGTTGTATGTTAATAAAGATGTCCACATATAGCTGGTTTGTACACCTTGCCTTGCCATAATGATGAAAATAACGTTTTAGCACTAAATTACCAGTAAATAAATGAAAACCTTGTTTATTCAGCATTCATAACAAATGTAGCTAACGTTAAGCTAACGTTATGCCGAGTCCGACACAATTATAACACCAACGTCTTCGTGTAAACACGTCTATAATGTGTTGCAGCATTTTTTTGTTATAAAAACAAACAGGCAAATTACAGTAAATGAGATAAAGTATACATACAGTGTGTTTGTTCCATTAGCTGAGTAGCTAGCTACCATCACAGGTTAACGCAACTTCCGCGTGCTTGCTAAGACCCGCCCTACGCTGCCATCACTGGCTGGGTTGTTTAGTTTGATTTACGTATGAGGAGTCTGATTGGTTAGAGCTTGGGTGAAATATCAGAGTTATCCAATCAAACGCAGAATAGGAATAAACCAACGAGTGCTAGCCAATAACAGCTAGAGGAGGGCGGGTCTTAGAAAGAAATCGAGAGGAACCGTCGGACACTTCCTACCCAGAACCGTCTAAAGCCTTTTTGGTTTGTGGGTTGAGCCTGTGGACGCTGTGTGCTGTTCAACGGGACCGAAGTGATGTGAAAACCAATAGTATTGCTACAACTAGCTATCAGGTAAGCGTTGAAGTAGTCTGACTAGTCAAATAATTGTTATTTGTATGTTCAGAGTGCACACAAAGTCGCCTTAGTTAGCTAGCCGCATTAGCTTAGCTAAGTTAACGAGAAAGACAACACCATGACTGAACCGGTGGTGGATGTGACAGGGTATGTTTATTTTTTATCTCAGAGCTATAATTTGGGTTAAAATTCTTAATGTTAGTTGTGTTCCTGCCAGTGATATAATACAGCCAACATTTGACCACTTTTTTGTCCTGATTCGGTGTGTAGACACTGGAGTTTGCGTAGAAAAGCAGCAGCCCGTGAACAGGTCAACTCTGCAAATCATGATTTCTCTCAATTATTTCTCCTCCAGGTATGAACAGGAAACGGGCTCTCATTTCCGACACTTTCAAGGTGAAGAAAAGAATAAGAATTGGCACTGAGAAGTTTGGAGCAGTCAGTAATGGAGATGGTAGGTGCGGATGCTAATAACAACTTTGAGAAATCTCGTGTAAGAATGCACATTTAACTTTCACCTATTTCTTCACCTTTAAGGACCAACTGACATCAAATCCACCCTGGAGTACCTCATGACACTGTTCCCCAGGAAGCTCTTCAATGATGCCTTACCCCAAATTGTTCTGAAGCACCAAATCTACAGCATACACCATGACAAGACATTGGTGGACAAGGAGCTGGTAGGATGGCTCTTGAGTGTCAGAAAGATTATAGTTATAGGTCTAAAATGCAAAGATACAACCCTCTTCCCTCCTTGTTTTTCACAGAATAAGCTGCGTGAGCGAGGAGAAGTGCTGATGTTCCAGCTCGGGTTTGATGCAGAAGCGTTTGGGCTGATTTTTGCTTCAGATTACAAGGCCAAAGTGCTGGCAGCCGAGGAGGGCAGAGTGACTAAAGCCGCGGTGGAGAGGTTCTTGGAGAAAGTGTTGTCATCCTCCACAGATCTGAGCTTCAGCAAAGACCAGATGCTCAGGGAGTTCCTCTTCACAGACTCTGAGATAACGTACGAGGGACTGTTTTTCATTTTTACCTTTGCTTTGTGAAATACTGTAGTTAAAACACCAAACATTGGAGTTTCCCTACAGGATGAATCATTGTTTAAAAGACGTCACAACTAGCTTTAAACAAGATTGCTTGCATCAAACTAAAACACTGTATTTTGCATTTTAGTAGCAGTTCAGCCATGAAAGCCAGCATTTTATCTAAACCAGTATGGTGTAATTTCACAAAAAATGGTAAAACCAAATGTAGGTGCTGTACATGCTGTACACAGTTTAACTTTATCTGTTTTTCCTCTTTGCAGCTTTTCTTTTAAATGTACTGTGTTTTCTCACGATGCAGGCAGCTGGTTAAGGCAGGGGTCCTGACTGTGAGGGACGCAGGCAGCTGGTGGCTTTCCATTCCCAACTCTGGCAAATTCACCAAGTACTTTTTACAAGGTGGGTGTAAAGAAGTCTCAGCAATATTTTGCTTAAATTTCACATGTAAATTTTTCTCATTTTTGAAGGTTTCTGGCAGCAGCTTGTTAATTGGGAATTGAGTGTTTGTTTCTAACCACCTCACCGCTTTTCCTGTCAGGTCGTAAAGCGGTGCTCGGCTTGGTGAAGAAGTCCAAATATAGCGAAGTCTTACAGGCAGAGCTGGAGGAGCGCAGAACAGTGCACGTGAAATTCCACATGAAATACCACGTCCATGACATTGTTGGTGCAGAGCTGGTGGAGAGGTAATATTTGGTTGAGTACAGAGTCTGAAAAGGGTGGATGTTTTGCAGTAGGTCAGAGTTTTCCCATCTGTCAGATGAAAAAGGTCAGGGACTTCATGCAGCTGCTCTTTTTATGATCCCCTCAGTTCAGTAATTGAAGGGTTTTCTGTTACAACCAGGCTAGATGCTGACTCTCAGGTGTTGAAATAGCTATGTGCTTGTTGTCAAAACCTTCAAAAGCCAGCAAATAAAACACAGCCAAGATTTGTTCAAAATGTCACCTAAGAAACACGAGCACATTTGAACTTTCATCCACCATTTAATCTGGACTCAACATATTAACTCATCATGAATACCGATTAACACTTTTCTTTCTTCTCAGCATACCCACAACTTCGGGGACAATGTTGCGATTTGTCGATTCCTGAACCACAGCAACACGACTGATCTGTGCTTGTTGGAAGACAGCGAGCGACTGAAGATGACGAAAGCTTAAGATGTTCAAAGATTGTTGTTTGAATGAGAACTGAAGAAATTAAGATATGGTTTCAGATTTAGTTTTTGTGCCAACTGTATTATAAAACCTTGTGGGTTTATGAATTGTCAATTATGTTGACATGACCATGTCAGGTTTTGATTTATCTTGTAATAAAAGTATTCGAAATGTTTATTTCCCTCATATGCGAGTAATTGTGACTGACAAGTACACTCAAACTTGCCCAACTGTCATTAAACAGCTAGATTGTTTATTATGCCTCTGATAACATTAATGGGTGAAACAGTCTGCAAACATAAACCAACAAGCAGCTTCAAGCACAACACAGAAGTTCCACAGAGCCCCTTTCAATCCAATACAACAGATCTGCCCGATTCTGCATGTAGAAAAAAATATACTGGTCAATTTGTCTGATTATGTCGCCTGACTTTGGTTCCTGCATGCAGAGGCTATTGAACTCTCTGCCCAATCCATGTCAGTTTAAGTGATATATTCTAATCTGGCAGCACTATAAATTTAATCTGAGCATCCTGAGTCACCCTTCACATGTACATTTTCCCCAGTATAGTCTTGGCATTGTTTCACACTTGAACAAAGTAGATGTTACTCAATTGTAGTGTTGTCACAATATTGGACTTTCTGAATTTGATACAATACATGGAACAATACTGATAGTCGATACCATGAGGAAAAATTGACACAACACTGAGGACATAAAAAAAATAAAATAAAAGGTTTGTGTACTGCAAGTTAAGCACAACAGCACCTAATTAAATTTACTTCACAGCTACAGTGAGCAGGCACTGCAGCTGTGTGTGCTGACTCACTGTTGGACAGGAGAGCTGGAAAGGACAGTCGGTACCGGTGCATTGATATTGCAGAACATTAGAGGTCCAATTTGTAACAGTTTATTTTAAGGTCTTACTCCCAGCTCATCAAATACTTTGGGGGTTGTAGGTCAGTTCAGCCGCCATCCAAAAGTGTCAGAATTTGATGAATTGGGAATGAGACGCAAGAATCAACTTTTATTACAAATATACCTTGAAGTCATTTGAAATATAAGAATGGGTATTTTTCAAGAAATCAATATTTTTGATCACCCCTCAATAGCATTTTTTTCTTTTCTGTGATGAATTAGGGGAAAACTGAAAGAATAAGAGGCAAAATCGAGTCAGTTTTACTTGAATTTATTGGCTTTTTCAAAAAGTGACAATAGCTTTTATCCATAAAACTAAAGAGTCACAACATTGGCTTGAATTAAAGCACAGCTTGATGTCTGAATACAATACAGATGAGCAACATGTACTTAACCCCTGATCTAGTAGTTCAAATACATTTTGTAAATAGGCAAAAAATATAACTGTAGCGATTCTAATTTTAGTTTTCAGTATATGTTGCACATACATGCTATCAGCATTAATTACAAAAAGCTAGGCATTGTAGGGAGATTAAGGTAGCGTTAACTGTAGAGGTAATAAACAAAAGGATATTCATAGTGTTAGTTTAACAATACAGTGAGTGAAGTGTAACTTCTGTGAAGAAAGATACAAAATAGTCAAATCACATGATTATAACAAAAAGATGAGTACACTGTATACTACACCATAACCGACAGTAGCTTTGTTACTGTAATTAGCAGGCATTAATGCTCTTCTTAGTGACATTGCTTAGCCAGTAGTGATGCTATTAAAATCAAAATGTGCTGCACAAAAGGTTTCTGATAAATGCCCACAGAGCATTAAAGGTGCTCTTGTTCCCCGCCACCAAAACACCTAAACCGTTCTAATCCGATATCTAATAAAGTTTTCAGCTTCACACTCCCTGGGCAGCTACACAGTTGAGACACTTCTAGGGGAAATGTTGCAGAAAGGAAAAATACCATGACAGGTCCAATTGGAGCCAAACACATAAAATACTGGATCATTTTGATTTCTAAGGGTGTAATAGCACTGTTGGTGTCGGAAGATCTGTTCCCAGTCTGTATTGTCAGTATGTCTCAGGCGTCATTCAATCTGTGTGCTCTGACTGAAAACAACTATCTATTTTGAGGCAAAAAAGAACTTCACAGATGGTTACTTCAAGTTCCTCGTTGACAGTGCGGTGACACATGACCAAAAAAATGCAACTCAGAACTGATAAAATGCCATTGGTCATGGAGCTGAACAAACAGCGGCACACAACGGCAAATTGTCAGCTGTATGTCGAAGGTTTAAAGGTTTGAGACAATAGAACAAATGCAGCACGTCTGCAGAACGCATTTGGCAATATTTCTTCCACTCAAGACAAACAATCAAGACTGTAAACAAAAAAAGGTGGACAAGCAGTGGAAGAACAAATGGAATACAGTCCATGGTCCATTTTTTACAAAACATCCAATCTGTTTTAGAAGGCCTCGAGAATTTCATTTCACTTGTCTATACAGTATACGTTGTTGGGTAAGAACTAGGGTCTATGATCAAACCCACTTCACCTAAAGCTGACCCCTATGTCAAAATTTTCATGGAAACAGTTGGTAGAACTGCTGTAGCTACACGTATGGAAGGAAAGAATCTGAAGTACATTGTATTTGTGTGTATACTGGTGTGTTTCTCCTGTGATTGTTAGCCACCCTCACCACTAGCGGTCATGTTCCCCTGTAACCATTCCAGTGGAGGAAGTCTTAAAGGAGAGAGCACTTCTTCCCCTTCTTCTTGACGGGTGGAGGGCAGAGGACGGCCCGGATGGCCTCGTCGAACACAGTTTTAAGGCCACGCTGAGTCAGGGCTGAGCACTCCAGGTACTTGACGGAACCTGAGGAAACAGAAACATTTGTCTTCTCTAAATATACTGCACAAAAAAGAGAGTAATGCTCGATAAAAACTCAAGTTGAAAAGTATTGTTACCAATCTCTTTGGCCATTGCCAGTCCTTGGGGATATGTAATTGGAGAAAGTTTCTTCTCCTTCAGCTTCTCCATAGTGTCCTTGTCATCTCTAAGATCCAGCTTGGTACCCACCAGAATGATAGGAGTGTTGGGACAATGGTGTCTCACCTCTGGATACCACTGCACAAAGACCACAACACTGAGAAGTTAGGAGTTTTACTTTTCAAGCACGTCTATCCCAATTTTACACCAAAACTAGCACGTGTACACAGATTTCCTTTTAAGCACAGGTATACCTGCAAGAACTATTCCGTATAAGTGTTTGCCTTTCTGTTTTCTTTTGTCACACATCACAAACGCACGGTGGCCAATTTGACAACACATACACAGCATTTAGGAAACGTGCTACAAATACACAGAAAACAACCAAATGCACAAACACGCTGCAAATACCACAACACACTACAGAATAGCATTGCAGTGAAATCAACAGAATTTGTAAAGGTGTCAGTTCACAGCTTAGTCATAAACAATGACATACTGAGCAGACTTCAATAACCTCATGAGTCACAAACTCTAGCAACAAATGATCAGCACTGCTGTGTTCTGGTGATGCTTTCAATGTCTTTTTCTGTATTGCCTGTTCGTATTTAGTTTGACTGTAATGTTGATGCGTTTTTCCAAAATGCTGCAAATTGATGTTTTCTAAATTTGCTTTCTTTTTGTCTATTTGCATTTTCACTTGCGATGCGTTTGCCTTTGCTTTGTCCATCTTTTACCTCAGTCACATCTTTCAAACTCAGTGCAAACTGAACCTATTCAAGCGTTGCTTTAAAGGAGACAAATAGAAAACTATTTTGTACCAATGTCTTTAACTTCAATGCACGTCATAGCATTGCGCCAGAAAAAGGGTCACCATCACTGCTGTCAGAGCTGAAGCCGATAACCACATGTGACTACTGAAGAGTCGTTTCACCTAAAAATCAATGCCAATCGTGCCCTTTTCCTACATTGATAGTCTTGCTGCATTTCGATCTGCTCAATCTAACCGAAATGTCGCATTTATAATTTATTGTGAGCTAATGGACAGGATGCAGATAACGCTCGGCTGGCATATTCCTCATCTGCAATCATCTTATTGAGTCGGACCGGAAGCAGCCCTGCATTAAAACACTGCAGGAAGTGCTGTCCACTCTGAGTGAGTTGTGTGCCGCAGAGTCATGTTTGTGATGTTTTCACCACTCTGAAATATGCTCTTTGAAAAGTATATCTTTGTAGATAACCCATTACAGTACGTTTGTAAAGCACTGCAGACGGAGTTTTGTTTTGTTTTTGTAATGTTTACATACCGAGATCGGTCACACAGATACTCGGAACGTGCAGATTTTTATATAGATTCTCCAAACCACGGTAAATGTGTCTCATCGCATCCCTCCAGACATGCACAGGCAAAAAACAAACAAAACAGACAATACTACTACTTTTTAAACAAAAGCAAACTTCTGCTTTGATATGGATAAACACTCAATCTTGACAATGAGATCATAAAAGTTTAGGTGATAATGACTGCACTTAGATTTGAAAACAGTAATTTAATGTCCAGGTGAAAATAAATGTCCACATATCTGAGTCATCCCTGGAGAAAAATCGTCACGCTCAATCATAAAACCGATCCACACAGACGACTTTACAGTCTCTACTCACCTTGGCACGGACGTTTTCGAATGAGGCAGGACTCACAAGCGAAAAGCAGATGAGAAACACATCCTGGTGAGAAAAAAGAAAACAATGCAATCAGAGCCCGTAACTATAGCTTCCTGTTGACAGCAGCAGAAACTCCTGTTGTACAAAAGGTGTGGTGTTTTTCTTTCCTTCTAACTTCCTTCACTCTTGGTAGCCAAACTTCCCAAATGGATTATGAAAGGGCACCACTGACATCAAAAAGATCACAATGGGTGAAGTAAAACACAGCATTGTCTGTTTTTATTATCATACCGTCTGTGGGTATGAAAGTGGGCGGAGTCTGTCATAGTCTTCTTGTCCCGCTGTATCCCAAAGGCCCAGGTTCACCGGTTTCCCATCCACCATTACATTGGCGGAGTAGTTGTCGAACCTGACGGAGGAGACGATGTGGAAAATGAACTAAACCTATCAGGATAGATATAAACTAATAAAATATTAATACTGAAATAAAATGTGACGGGACGAAAAATGAAACTAAAGTCTTAAAATGGAAAACAAGTTCTTCATTGATCTGTTTTGCCTCGTCAGCGCTCTTGAGAATGACTCATCTCTTATTCAATCTGGCTCTTCTCAACCCAAATCTGGTTTATCTGCCTACTGAGCCACGGCAGGCCACCATGCCGGAGATACAAATCAACACAGCTTACATGGCTGGACTACAATTAGATAGGGTTTTTACTTTAAACTTCCTCCATTGTCATAGTCCAGAAAACTAAAATAAATATATTTGGCTGCAGTTCACAGCAGCGATTGTAACCTGTTCCACGACATATTGCATTTTCATCTAAAAAAAAAAAAGCAACGGAAGGGCAAGATGCCACCTTAATTATGCAGTGACTGTACAGGGAAAAAGGGTGGAGACTCATGATGGGTGGCCAGTGTTGATAGATTTCTAGTCTTGCATAAATAAATAAACATAAACGGGCTGCAGTCTCTCATACTCACACTGTGGGGATGTACTCTCCAGGAAAGGCATTGGTGGTGTAGCTGATTAGCAGGCAGGTCTTACCCACAGCTCTGGAAGGAAGAAGGAGACGAAAAATGACTCAGTGTTTATGTGATTTACGTTATTTAAACATGATGATAGTTCAGTCACCAATAATTCCCCTTCTGGGAATTACTTGAAATGACTTCCCCCTTTGTACAACTGCACTTGTAGCACTTCCGTAGGGCTGCAACTAATGATTACATTCATTGTCAATTAATCTGTTGATTATTTTCTTGATTATTTACTTTGCTGTTTGGTCTGTAAAGTTTCCGAAAATGGTGAAAAATGATGACCGGTGTTTTCCAAAGACCAAGATCACATCCTCAAATCTCTTGTTTTGTCCTCAACTAGAGATACAACTTTTAAGCAATTTCTTTAGTCGCTGTCAGCTGCCTTAACAATCAGCCATCAGTTAATCATTAACAGGCCTCATATATGACAAACATTCAACGTTTTTCCATTAGAAAACTGTTTTAGCCGAGGGGTTATGAATTGAAAGAACAGATTAAGTAAATACCAAAGTTTTGGAATTATACTAAACTAAATGGCACAAAATAACAGTGCTTATTCATCTCCAACAAATTAATCCAACAAAATCCAACACTAACTGTACTACTAAATTGTACAAATATCAGCGAGTACAAATGCCTTTTTGTATTTTCTAAATTAAAAAATCAAATGTATTTAAACTAACAAGATATTTTTTGATGCATCTGTGCCTGTCTCCATTGTCGATGACTACATTTCTACCTGACTACATACATTCTTAAGGGCAATTAATCAATTAATGACAATTAGTAAACATCCCTACCCACAACCCAAACATATCCGGTTTACAGTCATAAAGGAGTAATAAAACCAGAAAATAATCACACTGAAGAAGTTCGGAAAGAATGTTTGGAATTTATTTTCTTTAAAAAATTGACTCAAAGCAGATAATAGATTTTCCAAATAGTTGACAACTAATCAATTTGTGGTTGTGGCTCCAATTTTTATTACCACTTTATCTGACATCATTATCTTAGTTATGCACTTGGTCATCAAAATGTCCAAAAATAGTGACAAATGTCCATAAAAAGAGATATTCATAGTCCTCTTTTGGACTGAACTATGGTCCAACAACAAGGTAGAGGGTTGCATAGAATAGTTACAAAAAGAAATGATCATATTGTGATTAATTTGACATATAATATGATTCAGAATTAATGCGAATCATCAGTTATACATCACAACTTTCATTTTCATTTTCAACACTATTAAAAACATGATGACTTTACATTCATTCGGGGTTGTTTATGTTTTCCTACATCTGGAGAACAAGCTGTATAGAGCAGAGCATCTCTGCCGGACTTCATTATGATGCCGATTTGTCACATATTTAAGGAAAAAAAGCAGAATTCTAGCTATGGATATGCGATTTTGAGTTTGAGTATCGATTAATAATGCAGCCCCACCCAAATATAATCATCTTGTTACCATAATAACACAAAGATAGCATATGATATCCACTTTTAAGAAGCCTGAACCAAAATGATTGTTACCTTTAGTAAAACCTTAGGATTTCTGTCGATCTTCTAACTGAATATAATCAGCACAGCTCTACTCAGGCCTCCAGGACAAAAACAGATGCTTAAATGCACCCTGATCATCCTTTACTTTGGGGGAACACACTTAAATGTTGTATTTTAGTGCACACAAGCTCACTAGGGGAGACCTATATGCTATATATTGAACTTAAATCTTGTGCTCTTCATTATGATTCCCTGCCTACTGCAAGGTCCCCCTCTTCCAAATCGAAAATAATAAATTAAACACAGCCACAGGCCCATGGATGACTGTGCTGCTGCGGTATCCACCACACCCTGAACAAGAAGGTTAGGAGTGCATTTTCCTCCCATACATATTGTGACACACATGAAAGTCAGTGAGGGCTGACCAGTGTGTAGCTGCTGAAGACAAATCCTTCACAGAAAACACGCCGCATGTGTCACATAAGAGCACATTACACAGCAAGTCAGGTCAACACCCACGAAACGACGAACACAAACACAAACACCGCCCGTAACTCTTCAAATTACTCAATTTATAAGCCGATGTTTCCTAAATCGAGTTTAAAACTGTGGTGAAGAGGAACGGGAGAGCTGCCCCGGTGATGTCTGAGGAAAACACTGAAACCGGGATAATTTAGCGTCAGGTCAAAGATTAGCCAACAGCTTGCATATTAGCTGTTTTGTAATAGTTTGCTATAGATGATTAATGGCGAACCACTCGTATCAGCACAAAAAAAATGAAGTTAACTTTTAACAACACACCGGTAAACAGGTAGTTAAAGTTAAAGCTCGGTAGCTAACTTTACCCGTGAGGAGGAAAAAACTAACAAACAGCTTTAATGTTAGCTAATGTGGCGGCGGCTAAGTTTTAAGCTAACTCGGCTACTTGAGTTTTAACGTTCAGTGGGAGACAGAAACTTAAACAGTCAGCTCGGTTAATAACTCACCCGTCTCCGACAACGACACACTTTATGGCCTGCATTGCGCCGCAGCTAGAGGAATGCTAAGTTAGCCTGGGAGTCAGCTAACGTTAGCTCACAAGTCTCTTTCCTTTGTCCCGCTTTGCTCGCCGGTGAAATGTCCCAACAGCGTTTTCTCTGCCGGCCTTCGATGGTGCGGCGGAGCTCCCGGGGTGTGGAACAACGTCTGGGGAACTTACGGGAACTTATCTCGCACTTTAACACAAGTTTACTCAGAGATTCCCTCGCAACATTCCCATGCTTTCGTGGGCTGATCTAGAAGCTATGAAGCAAAACAGCGGCCACCACCCCTGAGGAAGAAAAAAATGAAGTTAGCCACCGCCACCACAAGATGGTGCATCCGGTGCGCTGGGTCGTTACGCCCACACAAACTTTGAGACGGCTGAAACAAACAGCTGGCGACCCGGCGGGGTTTTTCTGAATTCAAACTGTGTAATCAGACGAAGTGTGTCGGGAAGTTAGTGTTCATTTAAGATTTATTCAATTTAATTTACACCTTAAATTAATTGATAGAAAAATATCGAGCAAGGCGGACGATTTAGAGTGTTACACCGATTGAGGAAATGGATGTTTCTCGTTGTGATTTCTACCTGAGCGCTGTCTCACAGGCTCTGCACTCAGCGAAAACAG